>CM032230.1:120200000-120355000 GCA_019009955.1 Riptortus pedestris
TGAACTGTAAAATGAAATTATTATTAAATCTTGACTTCTTAAGCACATTGTACTAGAGTGCCGCTAATAAGACAGAATTTCCCAACATATTTACAGAATAAAGACGGCCGATTAACATAAATGTACGGAGGAAAAGAGCCCAGGAAGTTAACGATGATACTAGTAAAGGGGATACGTGGCATCATTAAGCCTTTAATGCTTGCTACGTGCTTTGTTTAATGCGAACTTGCAGGAGGTTAAGCCGTCGGCGTAGATCTAAAACCTTGTAATGACGTCATATTACTTACTTTTATGCTCATAGCCGGGCAACTTGCCCTGATGAAATAAACGGAAGAAGAATATGTTCTCGTATTCCCCACAGGAAAGAAATATGGGGTTAAATATTGAAAGTCTCGACCTGGGTCTCAGGATCTTATGAGAGTAATGCTGATCGGTTTGAACGTTCATTTATGACTGAGCGTAAAATACTAAAACTAAGTACTAATATACTACTCTAAAACATATTCCCAAAGTGGTCGTAATTGGTACACATCTCGAACATATTACACAAAATCCACACATTATACTAAGGAATAACTATATACTGGTAACCTGGACAAACTAACATTAGAAAAAGCACATAAATAGACGAACTCGCCAAATCAGCCACCCAAAAAAGAGCATACGACACCACATATTGTACACACCAAGAAATTCAAACCCAAGATAAACATATGTTACTGAACTCATAGAAGAAATCTTAGTTTACCACTAATGACAACAAACCTAGAGAACTTAAACATATACTTCGTGAAGGCCTTGCTCAAAAAAACTCTTTAGAACAGAAGAACTAGTCTTAACAAGGTTCCAGGGGCCATTCAAGACTGGCACACTCATACGTACGACGAACCCTACTGCCTACACTGTAATTGTAGACTTACAATAAAACATGTGAAAAGACGTCATATTTTACTACTAAAAAAACATTTTCGAAAAATTATAATGTAGTACAATTCTAAAAACATGCAGAAATGAACATAATTACGTAAATATATAAACTGATACGTCGCTCAATCGCGTCAGTTGTGATTTGCAACTATAATAATAATGTGGTCGTTAAGGACTACTAACGATAGGACTTGAACTGCGCCAAGTCAGCAACAGAAAAACTGAAGATGCAAAAATGTATAAGTTATTCGCCATAACAACTATGCGTAAATATCATATTACATCTAGCTCAGGTTCTGTATGCCTCTATAAAACATGGAAATTATTTATTAATATTGTTTAATGACGAGACCTTTCTGAGGTTCATTCATAAAAAATAATCCTTCTTTATCAATACTTACGATAACCCTACGTACTACGTTCAGTTGAAGTTTTTATACGTTTTCATAACAACAGCAACTATACTTCCTACGAAGTGAGTAACAGATGTCCTAAGCACAGTGAGTAACAGTTACCGTATGTACAGTGAGTAGTAGTTGTCCTATACACAGTGAGTAACAACAGCAACTATACTTCCTACGAAGTGAGTAACAGATGTCTTATGCACAGTGAGTAACAGTTACCCTATGTACAGTGAGTAGTAGTTGTCCTATACACAGTGAGTAACAACAGCAACTATACTTCCTACGAAGTGAGTAACAGATGTCTTATGCACAGTGAGTAACAGTTACCCTATGTACAGTGAGTAGTAGTTGTCCTATACACAGTGAGTAACAACAGTCCTATGTACAGTGAGTAATAGTTGTCCTATATAGAGCGAGCAGTCGTTGTCCTATGCACACTGAGTAATAGCTGTCCTGATACATACCAAAGCTTCGTATGTTCATAAAATGTAAAAAAGACAGATAGCGAAAAATATACTCCACTTTCTTGCAAGTTTTAAGAATAAAGAGCAAACTATATGACACCATGTGAATGCGGCAAAGTTTATTTGGGGAGAGAAGACAGCACCAAGAGTCACTGAGAGGCTGATCTGAAACATCAGAGCCAGGATACGGAAGTATTTGTTCTCACCAAATTAAATTCGACGAGACAAAACGTCTACACGGAGAAGAACACCTTGGCAGAAGATTAGCTCTCGAAATAAATAGGAGAACATAAACAAAAAACGGCGTAGACGGTATTATAATCTCCGAAACGTGGAAAGCCATAATTAAAAAAAGTAAAATAAAGGATTTAAATAGAGGTAGTTAACCAAATTCAAAACTGCCTGGCAAAGATGTGCGGCATTGAAAATTTACGAAGCAGTAAAAAATCAGACCACTAGAGCCGATAGCCGAACTCAAAATGAAAATATTTCCCAGCGATGTAGCCGAAAAAATAGAATATATATATTATAACCTCGAGGAAAAATAATATTATGCAGCTATTTGTAACGAAAATAAAGATTTTTAGAATATAAGTTGTTTTATTTAATAGAAACCTAAACTCTCCTTAAATATACCCCATAATTTTGGAAGTAAAAATATGTAAATTATATAATAAATAATGAAAACTTAGGCCTGAAAGAGAACGGGAAATAGCCTAACCTACGACATAAAATCCTGACTAAACATCTCCAAGTTTTGGGCAAGTTGGAAATTGTCCAAATCTCCTGGAAAATTATCTGCCATCCTAATGTATGTTCTTTCCTTTTCTCTAATGCTCCCTCTCCCGTAGTCAACTTTAATTCGTCAACAACTGTTGTTTTTCTCGGCCTTTGTTGTTTGAAACAAGGCCTTGCAACCCATGGAGTTTAATTAAGAAATATACCAGGATTTTGATATTTTTTTAGCTGCACAACTGGAACAGCAGTCCTTCCAAACTATCAAATCAGCTTACTTGGAAGATAGGAATTACTTAGGGATCAATATGGGACTGGATTCCGTTGAGACTGAAGGAAAACCTAAGCTGATTTCCTACGTTTAAAAACGATGATAACGTTATCTGGAATTAATAAACCTACTAGACACTGAGAAAATATCCTCTGTAAACCACAGTTGAAAAATAAAATCCGTCACGCAGGGGCTGCGTAAACTAAGCAGATTTTCATCTCGAAGTTTAACAATAGATAAATCTTCATGCTGGTCACACAACACCACCGTTAATATTAAGTAAATACTATAAACGGTAATAAGAAATCTTTCACTAAATTTTAATCATTTCCCGACGCAAAGCGTCTGAAATGTAAAAAAAAGCTGGTCTGACGACCTCTCACCGGAAAGAAAACACTATATCAGAATATAATATAGTTTTATAGAAAACTATTTACTATATCAAGTACTTTAATTTATAATGAATAAGAATAATTTGTATCCCAATAAATGAAATTTTAGAGTCCTAGAACTTAAGACAATGGGGTTAACGAGAACATATTTGCTTCTATCTCTTATAATAAAGGTCTCTTGAAAACAATATTTGGTATTTAAGCTTCGAATAAAGTGGTTTATTATATAACAGAGAATTGATTATATAACATGAGTAGAAGTGGGGGTGTGCTGAATGATGAAAACTGAAAAAAGCAAATATCTCGGTTAATATTTAAGATATAGAATAAATGTACATAAATTTAATGTTAATAAATTTAATTTGCAATAAGATGAATTCTATGAATTTTTTTCGACCCGACGTATAGTAACGGAGATATTTCGAATGTTCAAAGTTAGCCCACTCTAACCCCTTGATCTGATTTCAGTTGTTAGCGAACTCGATCTTTCTTTTTACATAAAACGACTGAATATCGAGTTTGGTAACGATCAAACAATAATTGCGACACCTAGAGCTGCAAAGCTGTAATCTCCCACATCTGCTCCCGTTTCGCCTATTAATGAACTAGATCTTTACATTAAACCCTTACATGTCAAGTTTAGTGACAATCACCGAAATATTGCACACTCACACAAAGAAAGGTTGAATCAGTGTACATTTAAAATATGTTTATATGTCACACTAAGATCATATTCTCAGTAGCTCGTGTGCCTTGAGGGAAAGCCACTAGTAACCATTTTGAAAATTCAATTAGTTTTAGTAATATACATGTCTTTAGCGTCGTTTTACTTTGTGATACTAAAAGATCCTTTACCTGAAGAAGGAGTTGGGACTTCACTTGTGAACTATAAAAAGAGAACAAATTTAAGAACACAGGAGAACGAAATATGTTTCCTTGTGTGATCGCGAACTACTGTTTTAATTATTGAATTAAGGCCTATTAATACTATAAATTTCTTGGAGCTCCTGACAAATTTTCAGAAACAGAAATAGTCTGGAGTTATAAATGAATGTAGATAAAACTGAGCTTGTGGAATTAATGAATGAGCCTCGCATATAAGTCCTGATATCTGCAGAAATTTTTAAATGCTGTTCAACATTCTGATATAAATTATGTTTTCGTTAAGTTACTTAAAGGTCGAAATATTTTTCCATGACTATCATAATCTGCAGAGTAATTTCGAACGATTAAAAAGATATATTCCAGCGAAGTATAGGGGATGAAAGAATTAGCAAAACATTCACATAATTAACGAGTATTCTCCTCTGCCTGTTTTTCTTGCCCCCCCACCCCACTTTTTTTTTAACCACGACGCCTCCCCCGCCCATTAACGAAGACAAACTGTATCTATATCCTGGTAGGCCGAGGGGCCGGAGAAGTAATAAAATATACATCTTAATAGGGTAATTAGGTTGAATAATTGCTCTTTCGTAGGTCCTTACTTTTCCCTCAATTCCGCAGTGGACTGTTACAGCAGCTATAAAGGAGACATTACACCAGACTGTCGATTTGTTCCAGTCCATTTTTCACAAGAATGAAGTGCTCCGCAAATACTTGTAGTATTTGTTGAGAAGATTTTACAACATTTTAATACATATAATTGAAGTTTGAATACAAGTTGTAAATCATAAAAAGTAAATGCAATTATCACATCAAAAAAAAATATACATAAACACGTTGCGAACTAAATAACTCAACTACAAAATATCAAGCATTTGACTCTCAATAATTTGTAACAGTCAATTGGAAAATTAAAATTTATATAGTCGCATGAATAAAATCTACGAAATTTTTTCTGTATATTTCAATCAGAATATTTAAAATAAATACATTAACAGGAAAATGACATTAACTTCAGAAATATAGTATTTTTATCTAAAATATAATTTTTCATGTTCTGAAGTTAAATTGAATACATCAAGATTTTTAGATTTGAAAAGGAATAAAGTAATATGAAGCTGAAAGAGAGAAAAAAATGTTTACCTAAAATTATTTACCTAAAACTCCACCAGCGAGTTAGCTTTATGCATTCCGAGAGTAAACAAAAATCCAATCTCTTTATTTAATCAGAAACTTTCAAGCTTTACAAAAATTCCATTTTTTATATACCGACAGAGAGATACTTCAAACAAATATCAAAGAGGATTAATTTCGATCGTCTCGTCAGAGGTAATTACAGTTTAGTAAGAGTGAAAATAATTATTCAAATATAGCTCTTGAATATACTGAAATATTAGACGTATTTGAAGATAATGTTTCAAGAATTAAGTGGTTTCGGGTAGCAATTCGCGTTCATTTATCCCTTAATGATCTTTGTATTCTATGAATGGAGGGTTCGATTCCCCCATGGGAAATAGGCATTTTTTTTTCGAGATGGGCTGCTTAAATATAATCGTTAGACCCTATTTTTTAAAAAATTTTAGAAGCATATATGACTCATTCAAGTATTCGCAAAGTGCAAAATAATTTTTGTGTATTGTAAATTATTCTTATTCAATTTGTTTAGACGTTCGTATACTTCATTTTCAAATATTTTGACGCTACTCCTATATATGTTTAACTAGAGATTATCATCGTTGTTAAAGATTAGTAATATGTTATTAATAGTTTTTAAAAAGTGTAATTAATAATTATTTTATTATTAGATCGATCTTCTTTTGACGTTTTTGTTTATTATTAAGAAATCATTTACTTCAGTCAAAAAAGAACAGATATAATTTAATTTGGAAATTGAGGATGGTTTTTTTTTCGGATTTCAGGGAGTTATAATTTATTATTCGCAAGAAAATCGTCAATTTTTTTTCCCTTGAACTTATCATTTTTAAAAATTATGTCTCTATTAAGAATGTTTTGGGGAGATAAAACTTTGGAGTAGTTCCTATATTAAATAGTATAACAATACTCAAATCTTCGAGTTTCAAGTATTAGAGACAGTACATATAGTTCGAGAGATTATTTAGAAGTAAAATATCTACCAATTCCTATACGAAATTAAAAAAAAATGCAAATTCATTAATGTTTTTTAATATATCTGAAGGTATATAATATTCATTCAACATTAAAAATTCAAACATGGCTTGCTTCAAATTGCGACCGCTAGAGTGTTAATAGACAAATATTTACATTTATAAATTTGAAAGGACTTTATTTATACAAATATCGAAGGTAGAACTAACGGAGTCTGATCGTTAGCTATTTCTTTTATGTTCTCTCAAGGAGTTGTATTTGGTAATACTAATATAATTGTTTTTAAACATTAAATATTCTAAATAAGTATTTAGTATCAAGTGATGCATAACAAATGAGCATTATTTCTTAGGAATGAAAAGATATTATACATTTATACATTTCTTTCAGTGAGTGAAAGTTCATTTCTAAGTTTTTCTTGTTACTGAAAGTGATGGCAATTGACAAACGAATATTTGATTTACTGATATCTTGTGACTGATGATAGTCTGACATCGTCTTTACCCTTTCAAACGTATAGAGAGTGGAGTTGAGTAAACTTATGTTTATCACTATTTCACAATGTATTTCATTGTTCCTCTGGTCCATCCCATATTTCGTCTAAAAGTGATACCTTCTATAAAAAAAAAATCTACTTGAAGACTAATCAATGAAAGTAGTTGTACTCACATATGACAGAGAGTCTTGCATTGGATCTGATCGGTTTGTGGAAGGAGCTGGGCCCGACTTGGCACTGGAACTGGGCGTCGTCGTCCAAGGTGGCGTTGACTATCCTCAGATTGTAGACGCCGCTTTTGAAGTCTCCGATCATCCTGTAGCGAGGAAAGCCAGGGATGTCTGGGGAGAAACCTGAAAAAAGAGGAAGAAGAAGTTGTGTCAATCGATTTTCCAATAAAGAACCAATATCAATGAAGATGCATCATTCGACCCAACCACCGGGTTTTAATGTTTATAGACTATGAGTAGTTTGTCTCATCCACAACTAAATGAACTAGTAATGATGATAGCTGAACAATGTCTGGAACAAATCCGAACTACATTCCAGAAACAAAAACAACAATATATTAATAAAAGAAACAGTTATCATTAGTACCGACTTATGGAAATACAAACAAAGGGGGAGGGAGGCAAAAGTAATCAAGTAGGAGCCTATCTAGTTTAATCAATGATGAGGCTGCAGAAGATTAGGGGCGATGAGGCGTTTAGAAACGATTAAATGAAAACAGGACAGTGGAAAACGCTAGAGGAAAATCCACGGGCTAATGCCTAAAACTGCGGAACGATAGGCCCGTTACATTTAGCGCACAAAACATAAAATGAGTTTAAAACAAAAAGGAACAAAAAGTTCAGGAGGGTTCGGCGGATCGGGAGAGGGGGGAAAAGATACACACTTTCCGATTCGGAGGGGTTTCCTCATTAACATAGAAACGAGGCTGGCCGATAACACCCGAGCAGGGACCCAACAGGCGGTCCATCGGAATTAATTGATAGCAGAATGTGTAGGGAGTGGCAATAATTAAAGCCTGTTTTGCATTAAATCACTGCCCGTCCGCCACGGGGCGCATTAAAATTTGGAATTACCGAATTAGACGTCCCGTTGCAGGGGAACGATAACCAGCTCGAGGGGGGACACGGCGTTACTGTAATCACTACATCAGTCCAGATTGTGGACGTGATCGCCGGTCGCCAACCAGACAACTCTGTCCACGTCTGATGGCCATTCAGTTGTGGAGATGCAAAATCATTTTGCTGTTTGACTTTGTAGGTGACTATAAATAATCATTAGCCATTGATTAATTCTCTAATCGTAATTAATATTATCAATTAAGTAAGTATAAAAGTAATTAAAAAGGTTAGTTCGTACATTAGTAAAATCAAATGCGCTCACTTTTGCGGAAATAAAGTTCTCCTAAACAGCGAAAAAAACGTAGAATTATCCAATAACATTTGCTCAATGGAATCTAAACTCCCTGAGAAGAGAGACCCAACAATGAGAATGCCTATGACTTTTCACATTTCATAGTAGGAGCAATTCAAAAAACCAACAGATGCAATTAGAAAAAAATGAAAGATTGTTCAGAAAGCGAGTGGACGTATCAAAAGGCAAAGCACGATTATTTTCGAGACGAAACACATTTATTTAACTATGATTTCAATACTCCGGAGATCTAATAGAACCACATCCAAAGACATTATACAATGTGTTGAAGTTCTACGGGATGTTGTATGTATATAGAAATATGTATAAAATAAACAAAGCTTCCTTTTCCAATTCCCATTAAAAAAGAATATTCTATTGATTCATCTAGATTAGGCGCAATGAAAGTTATGAGTTATTCATGAATACACTTCGCAACCAATGATAATCATCAGATAAACAGATGAGACAGAAAGAAATAAGTTGTACACAATTTACACTAGCAACAGTTCAGATTGGGAGAAAAATACATGTAATTATTCTAACTGATCTACGATTAATCACACAATACACCAAATGCACGGTATTAAGCTAAAGAGATCATAGTATAATCAGACTAGATTTTATGTGCGCTACTTGTAGCTATTATTATATCGGTCAAAGAATTCGTTAATTGAAGAATGAATGGCGGTGGTACTAAGATATCAGACGGATATAGAGGATCACTTAGAATGTTACTGACCCAAACAATAACTACAGAATCGTATCATTATTTGAATAAATCTTTCCAATCATAGTGTAAACACAGAATATGGAAAGAAATATATGCACGACTGATGTTTAAATAGTATCATAACACAATTAAAAGTATATAAAATAGTTTTTTATCTATTCCCATGAGAATAGATTTCTTTTGAAAATATAGGGTATTAAGAGAATATCGTAGGATAATATAATATTTGTATAAATTGTAGGTAGAAGGTTAGGTAAAAATAGGACTGGTGATATGGCTGATGAGGGTTGGTGGGATATAGGGAAGGCACCCCCCCCCCCCGGGCTTTACATACAAATCGCCTCCCCTACGATTTATACCAGCATTAGGATAACCAACCCTCTCGCTCTCTCTATGTTCTCCTATTCCTCTTTTCCTACCTCTCCGTACATTCCTCTGCCCGCTCGTAGCCTACACATTCTCGCATCCCCCATTCCCTTGCTTTCCTCCTTCCAACATTCCTCGGTCGGGAGCTTACTCTACGTCTCCACTTTGCCAACCTCCCTCCCTTCCTCTCTATAGATTCTTCAGCCCGGTCGTTGCCTACATTTCCCTTCTTCCCTCTTACCTCTGATCCTATCCCCAACCCAGTCCTTGTCTATATATCCTCTCTTTCTCCCTTCCATTCCTTAGACCAGGCCTCATCTCTTATTTTCCCTCTTACCTCCTTTCGTCTCGTCATACATTTCTTAACTCGGCCCTTGTCTACATATCCTATCTTCCCACTACCTCCCTGCATCTTCCTGTACATTGCACTGTCGGGAACTTGTCAACATCTCCTGTCTTCCCACTACTTCCTTTCTCTCTCTATACATTCCACTGCCCGGCCCTAGTCTACATCTCCTGTCTTCCCACTACCTCCCTTCCTCTCTCTGTACATTCCACTGTCCGGTCCTTGTCTACATCTCCTGTCTTCCCACTACCTCCCTTCCTCTCTCTGTACATTCCACTGTCCGGTCCTTGTCTACATCTCCTGTCTTCCCACTACCTCCCTTCCTCTCTCTGTACATTCCACTGTCCGGTCCTTGTCTACATCTCCTGTCTTCCCTCTACCTCCCTTCCTCTCTCTGTACATTCCACTGTCCGGTCCTTGTCTACATCTCCTGTCTTCCCACTACCTCCCTTCCTCTCTCTGTACATTCCACTGTCCGGTCCTTGTCTACATCTCCTGTCTTCCCTCTACCTCCCTTCCTCTCTCTGTACATTCCACTGCCCGGCCCTTGTCTACATCTCCTGTCTTCCCACTAACTCCCTTCCTCTCTCTGTACATTCCACTGTCCGGCCCTTGTCTACATCTCCTGTCTTCCCTCTACCTCCCTTCCTCTCTCTGTACATTCCACTGTCCGGTCCTTGTCTACATCTCCTGTCTTCCCACTACCACCCTTCCTATCATCTATACATTCCACTGCCCGGCCCTAGTCTACATCTCCTGTCTTCCCACTACCTCCCTTCCTCTCGCTGTACATTCCACTGTCCGGTCCTTGTCTACATCTCCTATCTTCCCACTACCACCCTTCCTATCATCTATACATTCCATTGCCCGGCCCTAGTCTACATCTCCTGTCTTCCCACTACTTCCTTTCTCTCTCTATACATTCCACTGCCCGGCCCTAGTCTACATCTCCTGTCTTCCCACTAACACCCTTCCTATCATCTATACATTCCACTGCCCGGCCCTAGTCTACCTCCCTACCTATCTCTGTACATTCCACTGCCAGGCCCATGTCTACTTCTCCTGCCTTCTACTATCCCCCTTCCTTTCTTTACACATTCCCCTTTCCGACCCTTGTCTACACATTCTGTCTTCTCTCCTGCCTCGTTATCGTAGCCAATAACGTTTTCCGATCCCATGCGCTTCCAAATCGCATTCATATCCAAGGTTTTCTCGATATAGCTTCTAGTCAAATCTGTCTGGGGGATTGATTCCAATGGAGAGAAAATAAATTAATTTAGAGAAGGAGTTACTAACTAAAATCCTCCTTACCATGCTTAGGAAAGCATTTCTCAAGTATATATCCATCCAAATAAATAGTTGAGTTATCTTCCTAGTCATTGTAGCACAAATTAGTCTTTAATAGATAACATTTATCATATCCTTCCTGTAGTTTGATATCGTTTTTATTATTTTTCCTACGGAAATCTATGAACTACTGAAAGAAAACGAATAGCACGTAAACGTAAAGGAATAGCAATGATTGAACTTCATTATTCAGAAGACTTATTTCAAGTTACAAGTTTTACAGAAGCTTTACTTCAATTCAAAAGGATATAACTGCAAAGGACTCCAATGAATCCTTCCGTCAATAAAGCTCACACCTTTCTCCTTTTTATTCTTATCAATGCTATTATTACTGAATACGCCCACTTCTTCGTTTTATTTCATTTTTTCCCCTTTCTTTTCTCAGCCTCTTTCATTTTCTATGAATTCTGTTTCCAAGGCTTTTTTCTTTAATTATATCCCCCTTCAGTTTCAATTTTGTACATTCACCATACCTCATTAAGCCTACAATTATGTCTTCTTGCTTTTCACTTCACGCCTTTCTTAATGCTTTTTCTCACTCGCTCACACAATTCATAAGAGGTACGCACTCCTCTTACCCTCCTGCAACTCCACTTGAAGTATAACACAAAAGTGTCAAGATTACTAGGAACATAAAACTCACAATCGTGGTTCTTTATTAATTCCCTATTTATTTATGTTTCGGGTATTGTTAAGCATTAAAGGTTAAAACTCAGAATTCACGCACATTCGTCAAACATATAACTAACATATTTGTTCAAGAATCAGGCCTAAAGTACAGATTTTCTTAACGAAAACAACATACATCCTCAAAAGTATGTAATAAGATATCTATGTTCAACAAAACCGTATTATATTGAACCACCTGTGGAGTACTTTTTTTTTTTTAATTTGTTGTGGGGGGAATCGTAAGCCAACATATGCTGCTAAATGTATTCATCATTACGCTTGCTTTATGCTAAACTGGCTAATTGGGACGGATTATCTAGAGTATGCCAGTGTTTCTAACCAGTGTGTGGTTAAAGGTTAGTATTTCATTTGGTGAATTCCATGACTCTAGGTTTATCTTGATAGCAACGTATTGAATATATAAAAAGCGGAACTTAATAGAAAGAATTTACATATTGCTGAAAAATAAACCACTATACACCCGGCAACTTAGTACTGAAAATAAAATGTAAATCTACAAATATATACACTTGAACGGGTAGCTATCACATCTCTTGTAGAAAACAATTATATTAAATACAATTACATAAATGAATAAGATCATACATTATTTAAAAAAAAAAAAAATAATTCGAGCAGACGAGGCTAAACTGGACGAAGGTAAAGGATAACCTTTGGGAGGACTTAGGTTGGTTTTTTTCAGTTTCGAAATTCTAAATCTTATCCACACTGTTTCAATTAATAACAGAAGACATGGCCTAAAAGTCGGAAGCTCTACAAATTCATTCTGTGCAAAAATAAAGTCCGTCAGATTTCCCACGTGTGTCAAATATTTGCATTTATATATAAATGTAAAAGTTCAATGAGAACAATATTTGGTATTTAGGCTTAAAATAAAGTGCTTCATAATATATCAGCTTTGTTAATATGACATGAGTAGGAGTGGGGGTTTACTAAGAACCGAAAACTAAAAAAGTCCGTCACGCAGGGGCTGCGTAAACTAAACAGATTTCCCCCGTGAAGTTTTACAATAGAAAAATCTGCACACTGGTAACACAATACCACCGTGATTAGATAATGAGAAATATTCCAGTTAATTAAAATAAATTCCCAACTGAAACCGCTTCTGAATTGTAAGAATAATTTATATTTTAATAACTCAAATTTTAGTAGTCCAAGAACTAAAGAAGGGGGGGGCGGATGAACAGAACGTATTTGCATAAATCTCACAAAGTAACGAAGGTAAGGTAAGGTTAAAAACGACAGGATAGAAGAAGCTTACGTCTGAGCTGAGAAATGACGAAGATGGCCGACGTAATCCGAACTATACCCGACCAAAGACTTCATAAAAATGCAAATATCTCAGTTAATATTCAAGATAGAGAATAAATGTATAAAACAATATTTATAGTAAATTTAATTTGCAATAAGATTGGTTCTATACAATTTTTCGATCTGATGCAAAATAACGGAGATATTTTGAATTTTCTTCGAAAATCCCCCCTCTAAACCCCCCCCTCTCCCTCTGGTCCGATTTCAGCCATTAACGAACTTGATCTGTCTTTTTACATAAAACGGTTAAATATCGAGTTTCGTATCGCTCAAACAAAAATTGCGCCCGCTAGAGCGTTAACAGAAATATATATATATATATATATATATATATATATATATATATATATATATATATATATATATAATTTTGAACAGACCTCATTTTCGTCATCTCCTGGGTAGGATCGATGGACATTTGAAGAAAATTTTCGAAAATCGCGTCATGAGTACGACCTCAATAGCTGATTTCCCTTAAGGGAAATCTGCTAATATGGAAATATCTAGGTTGATACTCAATTTAGAGAAAACATGTATATAACATCTTTACAATAGCAATGGTTCTATCCAATTTTTCTATCCGACGCATAACAACTGAGATATTTCAAGTTTTCGAGATTCTCCCCCTCTAACTCCCCTCCCAAAGGTCCGATTTTAGTCTACTCCATCTCTCGATAGTCTACTACATACTCCATCTTCATTTTTACATAAAACATTTAAATATTGAGTATGGTAACGACCAGACAAATATTTCGACCGCTAGAGCGTTGATAGACAAATATATCCATATACATCAATGGGCTTTGGAAGACATTTTCCGAAAATCGCGTCATGAGTACGACCTCAATATTTGATTTCCTTTAAGGGAAAACTGTTAAAAGTTAGTATAATACACAAGGAAAATTTGTATTTTATTAATGCCTCCTTCTTTCTTGGTACGTCATAGAGCGAATTACTTCAATGAAGTGAGCTTATATATTTATATACCGTTCCACATATAATATTGCACAATTTGAATTCACCGGTAAGTGAGGAGGGTCGGATAAGGGATAAATAAATAAAGAAAAACACTCCATTGTCCGTCGAGGGATAATATCCCCGTGGAGTAAGACCTAACCGCACAATCATGACTGAGAAGCCATCTTTATAGGTAGAAAGAGAGGATAAATGCACGAAGGGGGAGGAAATATGCGGATTTTCTAAATAGGAAAATAAAAAGACGAAGATGAAAAATAAAATGAAAAAAAAGGAGGGGGGAAGGGTTCAGCTCCCGACTGCCTTCATCTCGCTCAAGAAGGTTTAAATAGAGTTGGAAAGGGGGGGGGGCGAATCCCCACTTCAACCCCCCCCTTCCTTATATTTAACACGCATAAATCAACCTATTCGTCACATTACTTTTCCCCCAGCCAGATGTTCATCACTCGCTTCACTCACAATTTTAAATCTCGAAGGCTGAGCTTGACACAACTTGAATGATATGAAAATTTTGTCTCTTCCCACGAAGAGTGCTTCTATCTGTACAGTAAAGAAAATTGAGATTTAACAAAACGACCGTATACAACTTATTTATTATATATATATATATATATATATATATATATTTATATTTATATTTATACAGGAGCACCCACAACTAGGCGATTTGGCTCCAAATTTAATAATGTAATAATATCAATATTGTTACGTTTATTTGCGAAGTCAGTAATAAATGTTGTTTATTAGAGTTCTTTTGGATTGCAAAATTAAACACACGCAAACTTCAGAGTTTTTATCACTGCACAATTTATTTAATAATGCACTATACTCTTGGTTAATTATTCTTAATTACTACTCACAGTATGCACTGATAGCGTCACTGTTCTTCAAATTACACAGTTCACTCACGATCACTGAAGTTCACCAAAAACACGGCACTGCACTGTCTTAAACACGTCACTATACTGCTGCTTACAGAGTGTCACGTCACGATACTGTTCTTCACATAAAAACACTTTACCGCACTGCAATAAGTCGCACTGATGATCCCTTAAAGACAGCTGAGAACAAACTCAAACAAACTCACCGAGGGCCGGTTCTTTATATATGTCGTCGGTATACATCGAAGAGAAGTCCGAGACATTTCCAGAACAGGACTCGAACCTCTGTCTACTTCTTTGATCTACTTCGTACTTCCCAAGTATATGACTATCTCAGTTTAATTTTTCATGTATTTAATTTTCGTAACAATATAATTGAAAAATAACGAAAACTGTATCATCAATAAAATAACAGGAAAATGGAAATTTGCTTAACGCAGCCCCTGCGTGATGGACTTTTATATGGATGCCAATATTGTGTAGAATGCTTTCCCTATGATTTAATTAATACTCAATTCTTTATTGTATTGAATAAGCACCCTTTTATGACCATTAAAAAAATAGGTAAACTACCTTAGGAACAAACAAAAAAACATTCTTTTCTATTTTATGGCCTTTTACAATTAATATATAAAACCCTCCAAATAGTCTACTTTATGGTTCTATAGCCAATTGGGACGGGTTGCCAGCATGTTCTCTATGGCCTACACAATGTCATAGGCGGGCACGACAAGGATTTCATGAAGTAAGCCCTTCAACAAATAAATTCCAGGGTGGAAAAAAAAACCGTCACTCGAAGTTAATCTAAAGCATTAAGATAAATTGGCTTAGAATAGAAAATATTAACATTCTAGGATGAAATTTTTCAAATGTATTGGCTTAACGACAAATTATTAAACAGAAGAAGCAGAGGTTTAGTGTTGGAAAAATAAAGGTAGAGTGAGACCAACTATCGAGATTCTAAATATGTGTTTAAGACTTTCATAGACACCTGAGACCAAAATGGAAAAATGTAAATAACTAATGCCTTTAAACAGTCCTCTATCTCTCATATCCCAGTCGCCGAAATATTTAAGGTGTTTTAAAGGCGTCGGAAACAAGAAAAACTTTTCACCACAAAATATCTATGTTGAGAGAGCATTCCTTTATACAAACTGGTTGAGCACCTAATTCAAGATGAAAGCCCTCAGGAAGTAAGAGTTGCCGAATATGACGAGAGCCCTATTTTGGAGAAACCCATTCATACAAGTAACTCCATTAAAAGTTCATCACCTGTAACATATTTACATTTAGGGACAAAGAAGAAGGCAGGCTTGACTATGGAAGGAAAGTGGGGGCTTCAAGACAAACTCCGCCTCGAGAGTCTCCTAAAGCCTCCTTTTGTTATGCCTCAGCCTGGAATTGGCAGCTTCAGAGGGGCTTTTCCCTTTAATCAGTTTCAAATGGAATTAAACCGACTACAGTCCTCGAATATAATCCTACCTATAGAAGCAAAATTGCATATTTACATGTACGAAAGGCAACTCAACGCTATAACATTCCGAGTAATGTCAATTCAAAAAGACCTCTATACCAGGAGACCATTTATATAAAAAAAATTGATAACTGTTAACATAAAAGTAAGTCAAAGTTATCAAGTATGAAGCCAAGTGCTTCAGAAACATTTTAAGCTCATCAAAAGGCTTTCTCCTGACAGAGAAGTTCACATTCATTTTGTGCCTCGGATGAAATACACTTCAGGTGCTACTATAGTATGTATTAATGTGGCTTATGGGTGGAATGCTTAAGGCATATGGATATGAAACCGGGATGCGAGAGAAGCGACGATCTATACAAATTCTGTGAATTATTTTTCAGAAAGGAGAAACTTCTGATAGATCAGGAAAGCTCAAACCTTTTTCGAACATCGGAAGTAATATAAACATACCACAGTTGGATTAATGAGATTTGAAAACGGGATAGATCCGGCTGTGAATGTGAGTGTGGCATGCTGACGGAGCAGACGTCTGAAAGAATTTAGGGAAATTTAAAAAAAAATTGGTTATGTTTACAAATAATTTATTTGTAATAGAATAGACACTTTCTACTTTAAACTACAAACCTAATATTAACATCATCTTTTCTCATACATCCCTAAACCAACTTCCAAGCCTCTCCAAACAACTGAACTACTAAAACTCTGATCTACATTTCCACCCTTTGTTGGTCCCTACATCTGCAGTAGATCAGATGTTTGGAGAGATCAGATGTGTTGTTGGTTGAGAGATGCATGAGAAAATATGATTTTAATTAAAGGTTTGTCTAAGCAGGTGATCTTGATTTGGCACTCATTTATTACGGTTCGCAAATATTCGAGGGACTTCTATGTAATTTTGTCACGTGTTTAAAACCTAAAAGCCTTTTTTCCACCACCCAAGATGGAAAATAATTAATAAATAGCAAGAATATATATAATTATTACAATTAAACAGCCAAATACAAAACTTTAACTGAATTAAATTTTATTCTTGGGTTCTTGACATACCAAGAGATGTTTTATATTACACTAGCCGTGGTACCCGTTTTGACTAATTAAAATAGAAATGGTTACCCAAATATAAAGATTGAATATTCAAAATCATCCCGTCATGTTTATTTATTTTAGCAGAGATATAAGCTTGGCGAATATATGATTAGAATAGATGTTATACGGAAATCAATTGGTACGATAATGGTTTTCTTTTGAAATATAAATATCGGTTAATTTGAAGCACTAAATATTTCATTTATTGCCTTCAGATTTATAGTCTTAAATCTTAGCTAACATTTTCTCCCATGTGAACCAGCATTTATTGCTTTCCTGGGACATTGTCCGGCTTAAGTGGAGATTTTGCATTGTCTTGCCTTATCGCTCGAGCCTCTCTTAACCCTCCAGAGTTTCATATCGCACTGTGCATAGGACAAAGGGAATATTGTCAAGGAAATATGAATCTGAGGGGCAAACGTCTCGTCAACGGAGAGGGGCAATGTTTGCCTTTACATGATTGCCCTTTTGTTCCGAAAGGAGGGGAGGGGGTGATTATAGAAAGGAGTGGGGGTAGATGTTACCCCTAGGATGGATGAAGGGCTCTGGGTGACTGTAGCCCTAGCGAGGGTCATCCTTCCGACTGTTGTCTTTGACTCTGATGTATCGTACAAAGGACAGACCAACCAAATTGGATTCCTCTGACAAACATCAATTTCTCTTCCCTCTTCATCTCACATTCTACTCCCAGTAACCCTTCTTTTCCCCCTCTATCTCATTTTATCTTACTCAAGGGATAGAGCCGCTTTCAAAAACATGTTTGTGTGTATCTTCAGATTTTTTGCGGGGTAGGTATGTAGTGATGCGTGTAGAACGAAAGATCAAGAGTTCGGTAATGATAAGAAAGAGTGGGAAAGGCTGAATAAGAAAATGAAGTAGTGAAATAATGACACCAATGTGCGACGAAATTCCCCAAATTGATGAATGAATGAACTTTCATCAATGCTTATAATTACATGTTTCGACATTAGCCTCCAACATGTGATCTTTTTGCTGGGTACAACTAGGGCGTTTAGTTAAAGCTAGCCAATAAAAATACAAAAAAATCCTATGCAATTAAAAAAAAAAATTATAGAAAACTGTCTACCAAGGATAACTTCCTCTCACATCAGGTAAGTTCTATATTTCAATATTTAAAAGGGAATTTCACAATAGTAATTTCTGATTTACGCAAATTATGTTCGTACAGCAGTTCAAAGGATGAACAGCATAAATATATAATTGCATAAAAAGTGTAATGAGGCCAAATTATTAGGTATTTTTATAGTATTGTTGCATGAAAGATTGGCAGAGAGAGAGAGCCGCGTGTTTGATCTAATTAGGGCCATTCTAAGTAGGGCCGCCGGCGGAATCCAGGAAGTTCTGGAGCTTTCTTTGGCTGGGCCCTTCTGAAGGTATGTATGGGGGACTCTCACATTACCCCACAGCAGTTTTACGCTCAGACGCCTTGATGGTCACATCGGTGCTACAGTGCAAATTAGTGTAGTGCGGTAAAGTGTTTGTATAAGAGGAACAGTGTTGTGGTCGTGATTGTAAGTAACAGTTGAGTGCCGTGTTTAAAACAGTGCAGTGTCGCGAAGTAAAGGACAGTGCAGTGCCGTGTTTTTGTGAATTTCAGTGACCGTTAGTGAATTATTGGACTGTGTAATTGAAGAACAGTGACACTATCAGTGTAATACTGTGAGTAGTAATAATTAACCAAGTGAGTGTATTGTGCATTGTGAAATAAATCGTGCAGTGAAAAACTGTGAATCTTGTGTGTGTTTAATTTTGCAATACAAAAGATCTATTATTAACAACGTTTTATTACTGGTTTTGTAATAAAACGTAACAGTATATACACTTCACACCCTATACGCCTATACGTCGGTATCTTTATTAGAAAGAGAGAAATTCTCAATTTGGTTTCCCATTGTTTATCATTTTTTTGGGAATAATAATCTGTACTGGATCGAGTAAGTTAGTTTGCTTTCTTCTTTGAACAAATCGACAAATCATTTGTGCGATTTTCATCAATTAACATAGAAATGTCCTTAGAAACGAAGAGACTAATTTTATGGCCATTGCATTAAATTTATTTACTCTCTGCAGTAAGGTTTTTATAACATTCAAACATTTTATTGTCTTTTACGTTTTTCATTATTATATCATCGGCAAGAAATTATTGAGTATCCGATGAAGAATTGTATGTGTTGTACAAGGCAAAGCCTGTTGCTGAGTCTAGAATGAGGTCAATTCTTTTCGTTGTTCTTCATTTCATATTCCCCTCCTGCTCCTTACTAATTTCGTATAGTGTTTCATTTCTAAAATTTATTCGTTCAACGCGTCTGTAGATGATTTAAATATTGGATCCGTCCATGGTCTTTGATTGGTTCTTTCTTTTTTTATTATTCCTACATCTCCAGTCCTAGAAGCGTGGTTGAGAATGGTTTTGGAGTGATCGTGCATTCTTCTTTATGCGTTTAATAAACAATTTAGCTTTAGGCAACGTTATCCATTGTCTGAAACTAATGGGTTCACCCACACCAACTAAGCGAATGTTTATAACGATTTGAGACTGGGAGGTAAATTAAATCTATGACCACTTTCAGAGGAACGTGATGATTATATTAGCGACAAACCAGATTACTTATATCCTTAGACTAACCTAATGCTTCGTTGATCATTCGAAATGAAGCTAATCTTCCTGACCTACCACCTATCAGAATGCTTCGTCCATTCTGTAAAATATTGTTAATTAATTAAATAAGTCTTTGTGCGTGTGTTTTATATGTAGACTGTTTTCTAAGCTCACTGGCGGTTGCAGATTTTGATGAATCGAATCAATGACTTCATATCTAAACTTTTAACCTGAAAACAAGAATGCTGGGGATTTCATTAAAGAACAGAATCGGCATAATAAAAAATTCTTTTTCGGAAAATGTGCCGTCAGCAGAACGTCAATAGCTGATGTCCCTTAATGGAAATCTACTAAAAATTGAAATATCTCCGTTATTAAGAACCAGATCGACAAATGTTATATTATCTGCCTAAATTTTAATTTACTAAAATTGTTTGTGTATGTATTATAGAATAAGTAAATAGATATTCCCTTATTACTGGGGAAATGGAGAACAGACGGTGTCCGATCCAACTCGTGGAAAATCTGCTAAGTTTACTCTACCCTGTGCGACGAGGATTTTACCGATCTGCTAGTTGTCTAGAGGCCTTAGCAACTCGCATTATGCTGCTTCTGAGAGAGGAATTATTATTATTATTTTTTTAAAATTATAAATATTAGTTTCGTATAACATTAATGTGTATTCTATAAACTATATTAGCCAAATTATATTACTATGGTAATTATGTCTTTTTACGTAAGTTACTCAAAGTTTCATCGCCCATTTACGACTCTTCAAGTAAATTCCTAAAATATTCATATGAGTATTATTGAAAAGTGGCTGGTCACATGGTAAAATCTTTTAGGTACTTCTTAAAATAAGAAATTTTTTGTACTTATTTTCATCATTGGGCCGTTATATATTTTTAATTTACCTATGAAATTTAAATTCCAAGATAAAAATATGTTGAAATAAGACAATTTCGTTATATAGTATAGAGGTATAGTTTTGACTTACAGGAGGAGCATATTATGAACCTGTATTTTATGTTTCTAGTCTTTTCCATATATACTCAAACATTGCATCACTAACTATTTTATTACTCAAATAAAACTGTAAAAGGTACGTGATTAAATGATTTTTTTTTCGTTTTCACTTAATCTATTTTAGCATAAAGCATTTATAAAAATGTTTCGTGAAACGTCGAGATTTATTAACGTCCTCTTTATGCCACTAAGAGTAATTAACAGGTTATCGCTCATTTATAGCCTTTAGGGCTAAGGATTTTATATAATGAGGTTCAAGGAATAAATTCCTATTGCACAAGGTGAGAACCGAACTCACGACTCCAGGTTTACCAAGTGAGATTAAGACCTAGGCCTTAACTCAAGTGGCTAACCTGAGCCCCCTAGAATATTATATTTACAATAACCGTAATTTATAGTGTTCGAATGGGGTAACATTAATTTAGCGCTAATCGGAGGAACTTAAACAGATTCCAAAGTCCTTTATTAAGCCATCTTAACTCTATGTGCATGTATATTACCTATTTATTGGAACTAATTAAGGTATGAGGAGGGAGAGCGGGAGATTTAATTGATATTGAAAGCTGGAGTCGGTGTGGAATAGGCGAGCAGTGTTTCAAAGGGCCCAATTAATGGTGCATTCAGTTGCGTATGGTTGGATGGTCATGGCAGCTGCCCCCACCAACTCTCTCTCTGCATCCCCATACGCAATATTGTATGCAAATCATATGGGCGGTTTGTTAAATTTCAAACTCCTCTATGGATCCTTGCTATGATAACTGACAAGGAATTATCTGTCGCCTTCTACAGTATCAAAAAGACTGAGACGCACGGGTGTCACGTATAGAAATGAAGTCCTTCACGCAGGGGCTGCGTCAAATAATCAGATTTCCCACTTGGTATAACATACTTGTGATCTCATCTCAACATAAAATCCCTTTTTCTATGCAAAACACCGATGAGTAGATGGGGCGGGTGCTAGTGAAGGCTAAAAGCAAGAAACTGCGAATAACTAGCTTACAATAATTGTAGTGCTTCAACAGTGTAACAAAATTGGTTCTATAACATTTTACGATACGACTCTTTATAACATAGATTATTTTCTATTTTCAAATCCCTTCTAAACCCCACCTTTTTCAGGTCCGATTTCAGCCAATAACAATTATGTATGAGCTTTAGGTTTGACAGAAATGGCACCTCAGGCTCGCTGCGCCCGACGGAGGGTTAAGGGAAATCAACTATTGAGGTCGTACTCATGACGCAATTTTTAAATATTTTCTCAAATGTCCATCGATCCAACCGAGGATAAGGGCATACGAAAATGAAGTCCGTTCAAGACTGTATGTATATATATATATATATATATATATATATATATATATATATATATATATATATATATATATATATATATATACCAATATACCAAACTCGATATTTAAACGTTCAAGTCCGTTAATGGCTGAAATCTGAACAGCAGGAGGGAGGTTTAGAGGGGGATTTCGAAAATCCTTAATATCTCTGTAATTATGCGTTGGATCGAAAAATTATATAGAACGATTCTTATGGCAAATATAATGCTTTATAAATTTTGTTATGTACGCTTTTTCACTATCTTGAATAATAATCGAGATATTTGCATTTTTTTGTTTTCGGCCATCAGTAAACCCCCACTCCTACGCACGTCATATTTAAGAAAAAGCAGCTATATAATGAAACACTTTATTTGTAGCCTAAATACCCAATGTTGTTCTCATTGAACTAATAAATTTTGAGATAAATGCAAATAAGTGGGAAATCGGCTTAGTAACAAACGTTTTATCTTTCCTTATCAATTGAGATGGCAGGCTGAGTGATAAGGGATATCAGTCATATGAGTGATCGTGAGATGTAGCCCACTGAGCTATCGGCTAGTCCAAGTACTATTAAGCAGGCAGCCTTTGATTAAGTAGAGGCCCAGCAGCGTACAGGTGTTCCAATCCCAGCCTTTAGAGCAAGCTAATTTCTAGCCCTCTCCCTTCTCCCTTGGATTAACTGATTGCGTTCATCCATCCCCGTCTTGGTTTTATCATCCCTCATGGAGTCCCCGGCTAACCCTCCTTCTCCCAAAAGCCACCCCTTTAAATCCTATTACATATAACAAGGTCTGTCCACGAGAAACTCACAATGAAGTCAAATATTTATTAAAAAAAAGTTTTATAACTATTTGACGACTATCATTTGCGCAGATTTCCCTTGAAGGTAATCGGTGATTGAGATATGCTATATCTAATACTAAAGAAGGTCTGCGAATGTTTTTTCTGTATTTTTTAATAATTTAACCTTGAGGAAACATTAATTTTTTTTTATTGTCTTTTGACATTTTTGAGCAGTTTGGGGAAATAGTCTTAAACAAAAGAGCAGCCCATATGTACGGGACTTGTCCGATCGAAACACGCTTCAGAACAAAGGATTTCTTTCTCTGCCCTAGTTGTGAGAAATAACAGGAAGCAAGTAAAACAAACTTCAGTCTTCCTATTTCAAGCTAGCTTATGCTTTATGTCAAATGCTTTTAATGAATTAATCTTGAATACAAGGGGCTGTTTATAGTTGTTATCAAAGCCCACAACTTTGTCCTCAAGCCCAAAACTACACATTAATTCTTTGATTCATTTGAATTAAATATGGAAATAAAAATATATCGTTCAATATAAATCAGCTAGTCGACCCTCATGCTTTTTAAGTTATTCTCCGACTGCCAAGGCTAGTGGAAAATCCTATAGAAATATTGTTTTCAAAGGACTTCTCTTAAGTTCTATATATGAAATACCTTGTGCGATGAAGTAGTAAGATAAGATTCTACGTTCATGTCTCGAAAGCGCTTATTTGATCTACGGGTATACCATTCTCAATATTTAAACTTTTCAGTCAACACTAAAGATCATATTTTTTATTCACTGAAATCGAACCAGGAATAGGAGGGGGGAGTTCAGAGGGAAAGGTAATTCTAAAATTCAAAATATCCCCGTCATAATTAGTCAAATGATTATTTGATCTGTACCCTAACTCGACATTCAACCGTTGCATTCAACACTAAAAGATCATATTTTTTATTCACTGAAATCGGACCTGGAATAGGAGGGGGGAGTTCAGAGGGAAAGGTAATTCTAAAATTCAAAATATCCCCGTCATAATTAGTCAAATGATTATTTGATCTATACCCTACTCGACATTCAACCGTTTCATTCAACACTAAAGATCATATTTGTTAGTGGCTGAAATCTGATGCCGAATGTGAGGGTTTAGAGAGCGGGGTTTCGATAATTCAGAGTACCTCGGGTCTAAAAATGTTACCTTATTGGTCTATTGATGCTCTACAATTGTTGGTCGATGCATTTTTCTCGTAACTCAAATATTAAGCGAGTTATTCATACTTTCTCAAGAGTTGAAAATAGGCAAGAAGAGACGGGACTGGATGAGAGGGGACTCTGAAGTCGTATTAGCCAAATAAATAAGTATAATAAGGCACCACGGTTGTCGTGCAACTGTGTGGTGTAAGCTACTGCTCTCTAACGCTCTTCAGAGGCACTGAAGATGAAGCTGTTGCTCTGAAAGTGCACTTTGTCTCAATAAACGCATTGTAGAGGAAAACAGGCATAGTTTTTAAACTCAGATTAATGCTTTCTACTGATCGCAGAGAATGGTGACAGAGTACCAGGTCCTATAAACATTCTAACGACGTTTATTTCAAATGAATAAATTAAACGCATTTCTTTTATTTCGTGTTGGTTCTCAGATGGACATTATCATTATTTCCTTTTCTTATGCGAAATAAACATAAATAAGTTGGACAAATAAATGAAGAGGAATGGAAACAAACAAAAAGAAGAGAAAGCAAAAAAAAGAAAAGAGGAAGTAAATGAAATGAGAAAGAAGAACGTTACAAAGAAAAAGTACTTCAGAAGAAAGGAAGAAGGAAATTAAGATGAGCGGAAGAAATAGAAGCCATTAAGGAGAAGCAAAAAGAATGAAGCAAATGTGGGTTTTATAAATTATATATAATCCCATGAATTCAAGACAAAATTATTTAAATTTTTTGTAATCAATATTACAATAGCTTAAGCGATATAGTTATAAGAAGTTTAAGTTTTTTAGTAAACTGAGGGTAAAAATAGGTGCAAGTTCGATTACCACCAAGGGAGAAAATTAGTTCACCAGTTCGCTACCACAGCGAGCTAGTGTCGCAGCGCTTGTGGATCTGGTGGAGACAAACGATTAGGAACCTCTTAGATCCATAGGCTGATACAAAGTTAAATGACCATAAACCCTCCATTTACAATTGGGACCACCTGCAGATAACTCCTCCATTGTTAGCGTTGGGCTGGACGTGTAGTTGAACACTCACTACGTAAAACTCATCACGAATCCACCAAGCCCCGCTTGGGGGCGGGAAAATATCTCAAAAGTCAACAACGATAACCAAAAACACACAAAAAAAGGTTTAACATAAGTTTGGGTAAACATATTTGTTTCGGTATTCTAAATTGAACTTATTAATTAAAGACTTCCAGGGTTCTTGCCATAGAAACTGTTGAGGTCTTTTTTGCTCATAGAACAAGTCATCTAAGTTTTTACTGGCTGAGATCTGACCTGAAAAAGTGGGGGTTTAGAAGGGGTTATTCGAAATTAGAAAATATCTCCGTTATTGATTCAGATTGAAAAATCGTGTTGAACCAATCTTATTGCAAATTTAGTCTTCTATAAATGTTGTTATAAATCATTTTTCTCTATAATGAGTACTAATCAAGAAATTTGCATTTTTAAATTGGCCCATTCCTACTCACGTCATATGAACAAATAGTTGTCATGAACCCCCTTTATTTTAAGCTTAAATACCAAATGTCGTTTGCAAGAGGCCTTCTTTACACAAGATACATGCAAATTCGTTGTGCGATACAGAGTTTTGTTATTTATTTGATTCTCCCAGAATTCATTCTCTCGAAGGATTCATAAGTCGAGAAGTCCTTCCTTCTGAATATAGAGGGTTTTTCTTACCGGAACTGCCTTACTATAACTAGGTGTGTTAACTTTCGTTTAGTTTAAATGCTAATAATATTTTTAAAAAAATATGTTAATTGTGAACTGACCTAAGGCAAAGCCGTCTTTGGTCCATTGGACTTGGCCTGCCAGATGAGCGATCTCACACTGAAGCGTGGCTTCCCCTCCTTCTTGGACTTTGACGTCTTTGGGCTGCACTCTGAAATACTGCTGCTGACAGTGTCCTGCAAAACAATAAAAGGAATATTAATTTCAGGATACATTTATCAATAATAAATACAAGAGCAAAAATATATAACAAACCATCACACCGAGCCGTTAACATATTGTTACGTTTTATTACCAAAACCAGTAATAAACGTTTTTAATAAGAGTTCTTTTGGATTGCAAAATTAAATACTCGCAAGTTTCACAGTTTTTATCACTGCACAATTTATTTCACAATGCACAATACACTTGGTAATTATTCTTAATTACTACTCACAGTATACACTGATAGCGTCACTGTTCATCAGATTACACAGTCCAAAAATTCACTCACGGTCACTGAAATTCACAACAAGACGGCAGTGCACTGTCCTTGACTTCGTGGCACTGCACTGTCCTTTACTTCGCGGCACTGCACTGTCCTTTACTTCGTGGCACTGCACTGTCCTTTACTTCGCGGCACTGCACTGTCCTTTACTTCGCGGCACTGCACTGTCTTTTACTTACAGTCACGGCACAACACTGTTCTTCTTATAAAACAACTTTACCGCACTGCACTAAGTCGCACTGATGTGAACATCAAGACAGGCCCTTCTTTATATAGGGCGGCGGCATACATCAA
This sequence comes from Riptortus pedestris, assembly GCA_019009955.1. Classification (NCBI taxonomy): domain Eukaryota; kingdom Metazoa; phylum Arthropoda; class Insecta; order Hemiptera; family Alydidae; genus Riptortus; species Riptortus pedestris. The sequence continues at coordinate 120,226,824 of CM032230.1, forward strand.
AGGGGAGTTGTCTGGACTCTTCGACGTCTGGCTGGAAGGTACTGGTAGGACCTAGAACATTCTGTCGGTTTCTTTGATCTACGTCACACTTTCCAAATTCGCGACTCTCTCTCTCTCTGAAGGATTATTCATGTATTTAATTTTCCCAACAATATACTTGTAGACAGATATTACACTTTTCCAATAACCACAAATATAAATGAATTACTAGCCAAAGCTAGCTCACTTGTAGATGAGTCCCTTCAGGGAAATCAGCTATTGAGGTCGTACTCATGATACGATAGTTAAAAAATTTCCACAAGTGTCCATTGATCCTACCTAGATGACGAAAATGAGGTCCTTTCACAATTATATATATGCATAATATATATATCAGAATCCATTCAGTTCCCCGTAGTTTCAAAGATAATATTATTGGTTACAAGTTTTATGTCGCAGCATTTTTGAATAAAATGTGCCGTTTCTGAAATAAAGATTTGTGCATTTTACGGGTAAAGGATGTGTCTAATCGAAGAATTCACCGATATAAACTCCTTTTAAAATTTTAGTTTCTACAAGACTCCGTCAGAAAAAGTATGGCATTCGAAAGTTATGGTTGCTGGCGAAGTACTGGAGAAGGCTGAATATGAACTGAAAAGATTGTTCAGGCCTCATAATTATTGCACACCAAGTGGGGTGGTACGAGAACTTGGAACACCCTGTATGTGTATATATATATATATTAAATATATATTAAATAGCATGTTATCAATAAATCCATTATCTCACAGGCGGATCATTGTCATACGTATGACACATACTTAAAATAAAGACAAAGAACAATAAAAACTAGTGTACAGTACAACCTCCCAACAACTACAACTAATGCGAATATAATTTTCATTCTGGGAACGAATGCAGTAGAATTTTATAATTGTATGTCATTGGTTGGGTATCAGTCGACAATTACACTATAAGCAGTACAAAGAAAACAAGAATAGTAAAAAAAAATAAAAAAAAAAATGCAGAAAATATATTATTTGAAAAAAACAACCTCTTACGTGAGAGAGTAGATTTGAAAATTAAATATTTCTGTCATTTTAAGTTGGATTGAAAAATATTATTGAAGGAAACTTGTTAAACTACAATTGATCAGTGCATTTCTTTTTAATTCAAAAATTTGATGAGAAATCAATACTCGCTTACAGTAAACTCCCTGTTCTACTCATCGTATTTTCTCTTAGAAATGGAAAATATGTGATTAAATGAGAGCCATACCTTTCGTGGGGAAATCTGCTTAGTTTGCGAAGCCTCTGCGTGACGGTCTTAAATACTTGGAAAACGTGTGGAAACTGGTGAACTTCATTAACTGGTATAACTAGTTATTGACTTTCCGAGTTTCCAAAGGGGGTTCTTCGATTCGAAATAAATACACAGAAACCTCCCCCCTGAACTGGAGCTAGTAGATTCGTGTCAGTTTGAGTTGACTAATAGGAAATTTCTCTGGTTCTCTCTACCGGATGAAGAGAGGGCGTAGGTCGGAGGCACGCTCAAAAGTTTTGTGTACAGTTCTCACGTAAACTGGGAAGTGAAAAGTCCATGGGTAGAAGTTGGATCTTATTCAGTTAGCCGAAAGAGGGAGTGCTTCCTCTAACAGGAAAGAGTGCGCCTAAGGTTCTGCTTATATACCTTTCCACTCAAATAGAATGAAAAGATAATAAATCTGATACATAATTTGTTAGAATACATACAAAAAGTAAATAAATCTTGAATAAATAAGCAAGTATAAATTTGAATAATATGTCCCATTTTTCGCTATGAGCTTCCAAATCTGCCATTTCATTATCATGCAAACGAAGATGCGAAGGAACCCAAACAAGCGATATATTTTTCTCTGAGGTTTGAATTTGACCTTAACCTATGTGTAGACCATAGGAAACATTTGTTTGGTTCAGATTGGATGGTCCAACGTTGTCTAAATAACCATAATCGGCATTTCGTCAGAATTTAAGTAGCTCAAAGACATAACATGCCGCACTAAATGAATTCCTTAATATTGCTACCCAAAATATTTCGGGTTTCGTTTTGTATAGTTAAAACAAATGACCTTTAATTCAGAAGGGAGTGAGGGCTAAAAACTAAGTCACATAGATACGTCTAGAGTATAATTCCAGCTGGTATTTGGTGAGAGGAAATCCATAACCTAGACATAATTTTAATTCATATTCTTCTAAGAACTTGTAGAGATTTTGAAAAACTTGGCACAATTTTTCACTACAAACACAAAGACCTGTAAAGAGAAATATGCTTAAAATGACTACCCAAAATCCCCGAGATCCTCACTTGAATAAAACTATCCGTCACGCAGCTAGAATAAGACGCGTTGACGATCTTAACTTGCCATTTAAATATTTTGTTATATAATATTTAAACTTGGATATATCAACCTATAGTTAATATCAAATGAGTGATCTGAAGAGGGGTTTACTGAAGGCTTGAAACTAAAATATTGAAAATATCTCCGTTCATATTCAAGATACGGAAGAAATGAGTAGAACAACAATTGAAAGAAATTAAATTTGTGAGGGAAAATTACTATATACATTTCTTTTTTCGTCCCATAATAACGCAGACATTTTGAATTTTCAAAATCCCCACAAACCTAGTAAGATTTCAACCATCAACGAACTCGATCTTTAGTTTTGCAAAAAGCGGTTAGATATCAAGTTCAGTAACGATCACAGACATTGCGCAACATTGCGAATCCTAGGGCTGTAATGGACAAGTGTGCATATATATAATTTTGGACCGACCACATTTTCTTCATCTAGTGGGTAGGATCGATGGACATATCAAGAGAATTTTCGGAAAGTCAACAGTGCTACCTCTCTGATTTCCCTTGAGATAAATCTGTTAAAAATGTAAAGACGGCACGAATTGGTTTATATATACTCGTCGTACATATAACTATTAAGACTGGAAAAAAATAGTTGAAAACTGCTTTTCTATATTAAATAAACCTGTCATATTTTATCTACGCTTTATTATATTCAGGTAAAATATAGAAATAGGTTTGAAGCGATGTCTGGAATAATGGTGGATTGAGAGAGGTGGAATTTCTGATGAATTTCAAACACTCCCCGTTTCAGTATTCCGTGAGAACTTCCATAATGGTTTCCCAATTCTCTCCAGTTTACTTTCTAAATTCCTCTTATACATTGTCTACATTTTTTAAAGGCATTCCTTATCTTCACGGCCCTAATCTTCGCCGATAAAAACTTCTGAAGAAGAGCCCGAATGAATTTCTCCTCACGTTTTTTTCCAGGGTCCTCTCGGTCATTTAAATGAAATGTTTACATTTTATCTTGTATTTTTCACTTTATGAGAACGAAATCCGACTCCAATGAGCTTCCTACCTCATAATAACCTCGTAATAATTTTGATACAGATTTCTGTAGAGAAAATAAATAAATAACGATAAACAAACGAAGTCTGTTTAGAACGCATCGGGCAGTGAATGCACACGTACATAAAAGCAAAGCATTTCGTAGAAGTTGGTTTTATTCACAAAGTAAAGCCAAAAAAAAATTGTTAATAAATGAAGCAATAAATTCATAAATAAAATATATGTTCATTTTGCGATTGATGAATGCTTGCAAATGGAATACATTCTGACAGTACAAAACGCGGAACATAATCAATGCTCGGTGAGTTGCAATTAATATATATTTAAAATGAAGTAATTGCATTCTTCGTAATTGGAACTATAATTTGCTAGATTGTTCAAATTTAAAGGTAGAGAAAGGTAATCAAGAAAATGGTTGAATACTGGAAGCTGCCTTAAGAGAAAACTTCAATAAAATTATTCAAAATACTACCTATTTTGTTAATTTCATTTATTCAGTTTATTTAGGTGTGGTTAGTTGTTTTATCTAACCTAAGCAGTATAAAATGTAAAACGGAAGGCAAGAATAAAATTAAGGTAAATACATGAAGATACATATTGTTATTATTTAATTATATAAATCCATTTTTCGCTACAAAGGGCCGGGTTATCTCCAGGGGGGTTACCATCCTCTTCTAGCGTGGGAGCGAGGATGGTATACCTGGTTTAAATAATATCCTGTCACAAAACTAACAAACATAGTCTAATCTGTATATGACTCATTTGTCTCATTTATAACAATTTTCTCCAGTAATAAAGAAATGGACAAAGTCTACTTCGAATTCCTATAATAAAAATAAATTGGAATTTATCAGCTGAAAATTTGAATCAATGAGGAAAAAGAAAATAATAATAAATAAAGGTAAAAAATGTAGCAAGTAAAAAAATGTAGCAAGTAATTTTATCCTGTCACCGAGCCTATATTCTCATTACTTAGTTTTCCGAAAGCGTACGGCTCAAAAATTTCCATTCCGCCGGGAGATAAGGAAAACAAATTTTATGTAAGAAAATTTATGACGTTATAAAGAAGGAAACGGGATGGGGGCGGAGTTAAAAGAAGATTCGAAGAAAACTAATCAGCGCATAAGCTATGATATAAGAAGGAGGAGAGGAAACCCGGTAGATTCTGGTAGAAATATGACCCTTATTAGGGGGAAACCCTTGTAAAGTTGGGTGGGGAAGATACCCTTTGTGCTCAATAGAACTAATCAAGTAGATTAAAGGGGTAGTTTTTACAAGACCTCTTCCCCCACCCCTATTCCCTCCCCTACCTAAATATCCCTCCCGAACCTGGAGAACACAACCTTCGCTTCTCATTTTGCTCCTTTATTATTCTTCTTGTCTATACAAAATTAAGAGGGTGAGTGGGGGGCGGGGGCTCTCTTACCTCTCTCCTTCATTATGGGCTAAAGTGATTTTTAGAAAACTCCCGAAAAGGGTTTTAGCCCAATATACATTCTAGCTAGAGATACACCTCGTAGGAAACGGCGTGGGTGGTAAAATTCTAATTAAAACGTTCAGTAATTTTGACAGATTTGTTTCATAAGATTTCACTATTTTTAGAACCCTTATTACTTCATTGTAGGAAGTAATATAATCGCGGGAAAGTTTCCGTTTTTCATATTTCAATGGAATTGTCCGTTTTGACTAGTTCAGGCGTGACTTCTGAAAGTAAGCTTATGAATGACCAAATCTGTCTCAAAGACGACTTGACTTACAATATTAAAATTTCATATTTAGGACGCTATTAACGTCTAGTTGTTCACCTCACTTTTTCCTCAAAACCGATTACAGAGGAAGTTTAGAGGGGAGAAAAAAAAACATATCTCGGTAATTATTAGGAGACAAAAACCATGCAAGACTCACCGATGGTCTCCCAAGTGCGGAAGGGTCGTTTCAATGGAATAGGGAGCTCCATAACTGAATACCTACTGAAGAGATGGTATGTATGCCACAAAACATACAGGGGGATTTTGAATGAACCCTGCTGAGAAAGAAAGGAATTTTTATTGGTGATCCTACCCACCAAACTATGAAGAATATTAAACAATTTTTGCTCGTCTTAAAAAGAAAAAAATCTTTAAACGGAGATATGGTATAAAATTTTCAAATGAAATAATGTTCCTAATTTAACACGAGGAAGTCAAGTGGTGCTCACGTCAGATTTTTATCCAGAGGATATGTTTTATCTTGTTTAATGATTATCAAAGAGTGATTACAACATACAATGAAAAATTGAGTATTAATTAAATCATAGGGGTGGCAATCAGCATAATAATGTCATCCATATAAAAACAATAAACCAACCTTTTTCAGTTTGAACATTTCCATCCATTTCAAATTGGCAAATAATGGGTTATTTCAATGTCCTAAGAAGTTCAACTGAATACAGGATGAAATAAATAAAAAATCCAAAAGTTTAAATATAGGGTTGCGGTACATTTGCAGAACCATTTTGGTTCATGATAAAATGATTTATAAAATATGTTCTATAACATTTTTTGTCTCATGGCAATGGATATACCGAATACTGTTATCGAATAAGTTAATTTTGAATTAAATGTAGCAAATCATTTTGTAGATTTAATTTTATAGGAGTACAAGCAAGCAAGTGGTTTCCACAGCAGAGTTTTACTGTTTACAGAAAATGACCATTACAGGTAGAATGGGGGAAATGAATTAGCACTTTATATTTGTATAATTGATTTTCATGGCTGACTATTAAAAAAAATAAAAATAAAAAAATATTATTTTTTTCCCCCCCGGAGAGGCAGGATGGGTAACGAGCGACAGAGAAAGAGTGGCCATAGAGTCTATCATGGGTGCCAAATCAAAGAGCAGCAGCGAAACTACCCTGTATTGGATCTCCAGCCCGCAGATATAAATTTATGCCCATTATAGGACCCTCTATATCTCTTCCTGGCAGCCGCGGCCCCCCACAATTTATTACGGGTCAGCCATGCCTCTCGGCCCCGGGAAAAATAATTGGGAATCATCCACCCGTCACGGTCCCCTCTCCACAACTAATCCCAATAGACTCCAATAACGGACGGGAAAGAAAAAAAAAAAAGAAATAAAAAGTATGTATATGGAAAGGCTTACCATTTGAAATGGTTTCCATTTACTACATTTCTTTTATTTATGATTACCGAAATCCGCGATTTTATTTAATAACTGACATGGCCTTTTAAGCCCGGTGAGTTTTTTTATTATTAGAATTCTTCAGCATCAAGGATTTGAGGATGGAATGAAGACGTTCAGTAAACGAATTAAAAATTCGCTTTGAAACAAGCTTCAATCTAACAAGACAAATTGCTGAAATAGATTAAACTAAATAATATTAATTCCCAAATACGAAATAAATGAAAGGCTCTTATAAAACGATCCTTTATAACTTTTTCTTAACTATTCGTGAAAAAGGAAAGAAATGATCTATTTCGCCAAATTATTATTATTTATTAACGTCCACTTTTTTCTACTATGGCTAATTGGGGTGGGGTTTCTAGCCAGGGTGGGAACAAAGGATTTTATTTAGTGAGTTCGTCACAAATAAATTCATTTTTCCCCAAGCGGGGAATTGAACTCCCTACTCTAGGTTTACCACGTGAGATTAAGGCCAACGATTTAACTCATCTCGACAAATAATCAAGCGTTAACATTCCAAAGATTATAGCAGCATACAGAATATTTCTAAAAAGCCCGTTTTTCTCAAAGAGATGTCCTGGACGGTGAAAAAAAAACAGGCCTTCCTTCCACAAACAATTTATTCATCAGCAACCCATTATCAATGCCATACAAGTTGGCGGGTCCCGACTCGCACAGTCAGAAGCCGAATTCAGTCGAGACCAGCCAATTTTGAAGACATTGATGAGCTCTTGCTCTGAAAGAATAAAGGAAGCTAGCAGATGCAAGTTCAAAGGAGTTCATGTTTTATTAAATGTACACAAAATCATGTCGGTACCTCTGTAAAAAGGAAAGTCTCTGATTTCAGGGGAAATAATTAGGCAAGATTTTTATAAGAACATGGTTTCATTTTTCCTTCCACTTGAGGCACTAACAAGAAGGTTCCACCCAAGGCCAAATCATAAAGTCACCCCAGTGCAGGATAACATGCATTTGCTAGAATATAAATTCCAACTTTAATTCTCCCCATTTGGACTGTCATGAAGTCAGTCTGGGTCCTGGAAATGAAAGGATTCTTTATATAATCAAAACGACTCCAATGAACTGCGGACTCAGTTATTGGACAGAGGATGGAATAAAGCTTGAAATTCGTAATGACACTATTACTTTTGTTTGAGACTATCTGGTTCAAGGTGCTGGGCGCAATTAAAAAGAAATGTGGATGGACGTTTTGTCCAGATTGGATCTTGAAACGATGTCCATCCGATGCTAAGTAGAAAAGTAGAAATAAAAAGGCATTAAAATGTTATGCCCTTGCCTTGACAGGTCGAGTCCAATACCAGAATATAAGGATGAAGGGTTCCGCGGTTAAAAGACCACAGAATATCTCTTTCTCAGGAAAAAATTAAGTTATACCGCAATTTTCAGGCGCTTTGTCTTTTTATTGTCAAAGACCTTATAGGTTATTGTTTCCATGACGGCCATAAACGCTAAGACAACTATCACGAAATGTCTGTAAAAGTGTAGTTGGGGCTGACTATATAGCCCTAAGAGCCCCGGGTCACGTATGTAGCAGAGACAGGAGCTGCTCCTCTGTCTACAAACAGTAATAAAGAGCGGCACGTGAGGGTTGTACAAAGTCCCGCTGAGCAGCTGTAATTGTTACGAAAATGCGGGTTCGAACCCCAACCCCACTCCTCGTAAATAAAGAAATCCCGTCCGGCTATCCTGGATCGGCAATAGCTGTCCTTCTCGCCATGGATCTTATATTGGATTTATAGGGGGAAGCATTCGTCACTCAGACCCAATATCAGACTCCAATATTATACGTTGGAATGAACGTCATATGACTCCATAAGAAGTTTGATTCCGGAAAATTCCTAGGCTCCTTTTAATATTCATATAACGTATTTCATGAAAACTAATAAAAGTACAACGAAAAAAGACATCTTAGATTCCAAAAAAATTGGCATTTAGTTCTGCAAAAAAAAAAAGTATTTGAATTTTCAATAAATGATTGAGTACGTGCGTGAAAGAGCTGTACATCCCCCCCCCCAATAAGCTCAGGACTACACTTGACTTGGGAATCGATTTCTCAATCAGCTGATCCGGATAACTTCCGCTATTTTCCATTTATGGTAGAGTGGTACTTGTATCAGTAGGATCTACTTGATGTGCTTTTAGGTTTAAGTATAAATACTCCCGAAGAGGCTATCAAACATAGCGAAACATGTCGAGTGCTTAGTAAAGTGGACTGAAAGCCAATAGCGTGGTGTTTTACTTTACGGCCCCCTTTATGACCAGCATCTATTCCATTTGTGATAGAGCTAAAGTCGCACGTTTATAGTTAGTTAAACTATTTAATTATAAGCCAGGATCATATGAGATGCTTACAGAGAGTATGTAAACAATTATGGAAATTGCAAATGGTCTAATCCAAATGCTGCTTATACAAAGAAACCTCTCCACTCGCCATCTACATCAGCAGTTAAAAGCATGAAACGAAACCTACAATGCAATTAATTACGTTATTTAATTAATTAAGGTCCACTTTTTGCGCCAAGCTTGGATTAGATTGTATTTCGTAATGAAAAATTAATCAGAAGCTAAACCTTCTGAGCTGTATTTCTCCCTCATCTCAATCTCTTTCTCGGCTGCGATACTTTGCAATCCTTTAAATGAAATTAGACCGCTTCTCCTGTCGCCATGTTCTTTACAAGACCACCTCCCAACCCTTTATCAATGATTTTCCGGAGAGTGAAGAATTCACAGTATTTCTCAATGTTTACTTTCAGACTATAACATTCAGACTCCATAAACCTATTGTTGTCACGGAAGAATTAAGTAATGGCTCATCGTTTATTTATCACCAACATGTATTATACTCAGAAGGTATACCCAGTTTATTATATTCATTTTTAGTTTCAAAAAAATATTAAATGATAATAAATATAATATCATGTCAGAAAATCTGAGCGTAATATACGCAAGCATTGCCATCTATTAATAATGTTCAGAATTTATTTAATACATTACGGTACTTATTTTACATTCGAGATGAGATTCTTTTTGAGAATAAAATAAGACAGCTCTATAATGGGTGGTCTTTGCAACAATGTTTCAGACACTATAGAAGAAATATTATGTATGTTCTAGTTAAAGCATAAAAGAGATAAAAATATATTCCCGGAATGAAACAGTTTAACAGTGTAGAAATGCTAGTCACAGCTTTGATAATTACTTTGTAGCGATGTCCATTTAGCAGAATCCAATCAATGTATTAAAGTTATTATTAAATGTATGATTTATTAAGTACTGTTACAATAGCTTTAAATTTGCTGTCAAGATAATGATAGTTCCAAGTAGTTTTAAGAAAATATACTTACAGTGCAAATGTTCGCTTTTTATTTTCTTAACACATAAATAGTTGATCTAGCGATTAACTGAAGTTTTAAGATATTGCGGGAAGCTTTCATTTTTTTTATGAGACCTTTGACACAACGAATTAAGATTAATGGACACAATAGAAGGAAATGACAGTAGTCCAATATTAAAAAGAGTTCAAATCTAGTTATACCTATATACTGAATGACAGAAGTTTAATACAACGTTTAACTCAGTGAGAACGGGTTGCATAAATTAAGCAGATTTCTCTAGTGGCAGAAAGATACACTGTTGAAGTTCCATTTCTCTCTCTATTCTGTAGTTCTCCCTGCCTACTTCAAGTGGGAGCGTTCAAGAGCCTGAGAAGCTCTGTCCCAAAATACAGCAACAGGGAAGTTAGGCTCCTCCACATGTCAGCTTCAAACCTCGACAGTAATTGACAGATGTTATCTTTTCCTTCCAGTTTTTACTTTTGCCATTGGTGATGATACAGGTTGAACTTTTTTGTCAGTATAAGGTCTTGTAATATTTTACTAGGACGCCTTCAGCAACAATTATGATGATTCTTTTTGACCAACCGACAGACACTATTATTAGTATGCTTGTAAAAAACCGAACTGAATATTCGTCCATTTTGTGACTAAGTCCCGACAAATCCTGTAGTGAGAATAGAAATACATATATATAACATGACTGTGTCCTGGAAGTGGGAGGCTGGTCGGTGCGTGGCAGAAGGAAAAGCAAGAGGGTGGAGATATTAATTGGTCTAATGGGGCAAGTTAATCAATACTTCACACCCATTGTGTGACCTCAGCCCGTCCCACCCTTGCTTTTCCCCAGCCACTGTCACTGTCTTACATCTCTGAGGGAGGATCTCTCTGTATCTGTGTCCGCTTTAGACGGACGTTTTAGATGGCACGAGCTATTAAAGCTGTGGGTGGCGATAAAGAATCAAATCAATTAAGCCAAAAGTCAAAGGCGCAACCCAGAAATCCCACAATTTACTACTTCTTAACTTGTTGGACGAACCGCACTCTTCCGAAATTTACAACCAAGCGTACTTGGAAAACTACATGCTAATGAATTTGTGCAGATTCGCGGAAGCGTGATTGATAGGACAAGAGAAAACGGGGAAGGGACTAACGTGTTGACGGGCAGAAATACAGACATTGACGAAGATAGTCCGCTTTTTTTTCGAGAGAGCTGTATTTACTGGCACTCCGAGAGCGGACTTCGGCTATTGGATTTAGAATCTAAAAAGTGCATCTGTCGTTTGCCGACATCTAGCAATGTAATCAAGACCCCGAAATAGTAAAACTACGTGCGGGAATTGAACCCAATTTTTTCCCTTAGATATCTCGACGACATGCATCCCCCTCCATAACCGAGAAAGACCTAGATTGAACCGACAAGCCATGTTACGAGAGGCAGACAGAGAACAACTCAAGCAACCATCTCCAGTAGACAGATTTTCTTTCCTTCGTTCCCGACCGTATTACTCACTAGACCTCCATCACTTCTATAGGATACTCTGGTAGTGATCAGGTGTATTAACACCACGATCACCAGTTAATGTACTGACCACGCTCCATGTTGTTTGCCTTCGGTGACCTGATTTTTGTGTTTGATTGGTCACCCTGGAACTTGAGCCCTCCCTCCAGTAGAACACCAATATCGGGCTAAAAAGTAACATCCAGGCAAGAATTTACAATATTTTGAACAGTACAATAAAGATAGGTTAGAAGATGGTTTTTCCAATTAGCAATTACATAGTAAGTCTTCCTGTAAGCCTTCTTGTTGGCAGTTTACAAACGACTGACCTAACTTCAGGGATCCGATGGCAATAAAATAACACCCAGAACGACAGCGTTTGATATTTTTCATCGGGTAGTTGCGTGGGAATAGTTTATTTTTGTATTCCGATAATATCTTATCTCAACCCTGGGCACTCGGAGCAGCAAATGAAATACCAACATTTACCATTGGCCCTAACCATTGATAATATGGAAATAATTGAAGACATAAATCGAGAGAGGGGGGTTATCTGGGAGCATAAAAAGGCCCGCTTGTTATAACCGCACCGAGTGTTCCCAGTATACGACTTAAATTTTCCAGCCTAAAGGTAGGCCCTCTGCAGTGGCAATTAACAGGTGGTGTAAAACATAACGACTACAAGAGCAGCCCATCAATTAATTATATCCCATCTGGCGGCCACAGCTTCCCCAACCAGCTTCAATACCGCTTACTCTCCCTTTCAAATACCCTTCCTCTAAGTATAATTACTTCAGCATACTAACTAATACTTACTTATATCGCCACTTACTATTTTTTAAAAATTTTAGCGTCCGAGAACGCCTCACTTGGGCGAAATAATAAACAGAATACCTTTTTATTAAACGACACTTGATATTTAAGCTGAAAAAAAAAAAATCAGTTACTTATAAGCATAATGCCCCTCCTGCACGAGTGGGAGTTGAGTGCAGTAAATCAGAAAATGAACTAGGTTTGACTACCTTTTACTAACTTGTACGAATGATACAAATAACTAAGTAAATATTCCACAAAATTGCAAAATATTCAAAAAATTCATTGAGTCATATGAAGTGAGTACTTTCAGTGGCTTCAAATACATGTCATAGTCTTTAGATCTTGATAATTATATTTATATATATTAATGAGTGGGGGTGTCTAAAGGCAAGTCTTATTTTTGTCATTTACTAAAGAGGAGCAGTTGATATAATTTTTTTTTTGGTGGACATTTATGGAAAACATAAAATGCGTTTAAGTGAAATCATCTAAAATACATGGATATGTCCTGATGTAATTATGAGTCTATTCGTTTAGATATAGTCGGTAACAATTTATGTTGGAGGCTAAGGGGTGGTCAGAATACCGTTTTATTAATTATAATTAATGGCAAATTGCTGGAACAACATTTGCTCCAAGATGACTCTAGATTTTGTGGGAAGCGCGTGACTATTGTAAATAAAAAGGTACTTTGCCAAATGTTTCTAAGCCAATCGTTCACTGCAGACTACCTCCAGGTGGCCAGCTTCCAAAGAGTCTACACTTATTTTTATTTTAGTTCCGATAGGCATTGTTAAACTTGGACGTCAATAGCCAACACAAGGGGAGCGAAAATTCGTAGCTTTTACGTAAAGAATGATCAACTCAACACATTGAGCCCTCCTTAAGCAAGAAGGACCAGAAATGAACAGTCTCCAGTAGGCTCAAAGACCTCAATATATCTGAGGGACCGATGCCCTGCTTCACTAGGGATCAAGGAGTTTTATTTTCCTCTGCGGTACAGATTCACGCGCTTGACTTCCTGTTCTCCACTAGTGCCGCAACACTAGCGCACTCTGGTAGCGAACTGGAGAATTTCTCCTTTGGCGAAAATGAAACTCTCCGCCTAATTTTACCATCAGATTATTGAGGGCGATGGAATTTATTTCTTTGAATTTAAATAATTATGTTGTGTTTATTGGCTTCCCTCTGTCGGTGATTCGATTAGATTGTAAGAGATGTTTTCGGCATTTCTTAAGCAGGAGTCATAATTCATTGGAAATATTTTCTGTTGTGGTCATTGCTGCATAAAATAACATAACTAAAAATAATCAAATATAAATAGAGATCTGGACAAAATAGCTGGGGAACATGGATTCGAGTCAGAGCAGAACTTACTGGTTTTTTTTCTTTGATAACATAAGCATTAAAGCAATTATGTTTATCGATGGCGTATTCTGTCTTTTATTCGTGAAAAATGTATATTTCAGCTATGCTATGTAGAAAATAATGAGGATATAACAATTCAGAAGTTACACATTAGGGCTTTTATGTACGACTAAAAGTAATTCTTTTTGTTAAACATACTTAAGTTATGTATGTTAATAGTTGATAACACACTCGTATATTCGGATTGGTGGGCATTTAAAGAAAGTTTTGAAACAAGCTATTATAGGAGAAAATCTGATTTTCCTCCGGGAAAATCAGCTAAATATAGTCAGAATTATGATATCGTTAATACAAGGTCTTTTCAAATTCAATGGAGGAAAAAATAATCAAAGAGGAAAGTGCGATAATCGTATTACGGATACACCATACAAGAGGTAAATTGGAAGGTTACCTCCGAATGACAGTTCTTTTAAAAGGAACGATACAGATCACAACAGAATGAAGAAAATTAAAGGAATGCTTTACTCAGTGTCAAAATCACACGCCAATAAAGGAGAAAACGCAAGTGGAAAATCAATCGGCCTTTCTCACGAGAGCCAACTTTTTATGAAATCTCATTAGTGTCGATTCGTCCTTTCCTTTTTTTTTTTTTTTTTTTTTTTTTAATTTTATTTTTCTCTCTCTCCCGAAAAGAGACAACCAGCCTTATTTTAGGAAATTTTTCGCCGTCAAGAATTTAATCTCAGGAGCCTGCTTAAACGTGTCAAGAGGGGAGGGAACTTAAGTAAAAACACGGACTTTTCTCGCCTTCAAAAGGACGTAATCTTCAAGGCTTTACAAAAAAAGAAAAAGAACTACCTCATCTGTCTCCAGAAATGCTTTGTAATTTCACAATGCAATTTAATTTTAACGATTTATAATACTTCAAAGATATGTTACTAAAATTTAATTTGATTGCAATGCCTAACTGAATGACATTCGAAGTTTTCAAAAAATATCATACATTAAATTCTTTGATTAAAATTTAATTACATCACTAAAAACAATAAACACTTCGCTATTTTTTTTATTTATTTATCAGAGTTTAAGTTTGTTATAAGAAATTAAAAAAAACCATAGAACACTAAAAGCTACTAGGGGAAAAAATATTAAAAATCTAAAATCCACAAAGCGGATTAAACCTATGAGTTTAGTATAACTACAGCGAAATTTGCACTTCAGATAATATACATTTTGCCCCATCAGATCATAAATGGAAGTGTGAGTTAATTCTTTTAAGTTTTTGTTACAGTTACCACAAAAGGTTCTACCTTTTAGTAAATTATTGAAACACATATTCGTTTTAATGCAGAATGGAAAGCGTAAATATTATATAAAATTCTTTGGGACGTGCTAAATGCCTATTAACAAAATAATTTAAGGAATACTGCGTTTACAAGTAAGTAACCCAGTATAATAATAATCGTGTAATTAAACACTAGAGTGCATATTAACATTAGTTCTGGATTTGTATTAGTAACAATGTTATGACTGATAATTAAAGCAGTAATACTAACTAATTTACTGCCAATAAATTATTATTATTGTATAATACAATGTAATTATCTTGGAGGGATTATCAAGTGGTGAGATTGTCATACCCTTAGCGTTGTTGTCAAAGCAGCATTCAGCTGGTAACTGCTACTCAACAGCGCTTATACAATGTACAAAGTTAACTTCAAAACTAATCACTACCAGGTTTCTTTTGAAATATCCAACCAGTAAAAAGTGTAAGTCGTATACTCCGATGAAATTAAAAAGAAGTTTAAAAATTTCAATAGTTAAAATAAATAGCACGAAGTAAGTTAAATCATTAAACTTTTTCAGAAATGAAGATTGTTTAGTACGTTTTAAATAAACTTGGTAGTCATCATCTACTCACAGGGATTTGGGTCAAAAAATATACTTACTGATTATGAAAGTGTTTGTTTTCAAAAATTTGATTTGTGGACAAAGGAGTGTAAAGCAGTAAATGCCCGTATTAACTGATATTATCAAGTGTAAACAAGGTTATTTTTTTTATTATTATTATTATTTATTAACGTCCACGTTTTGCTAGTACGGCTAATTGGGACGGGTTATCTACAGGTTACCACCCTTTTCTAGCCAGGGTTGGGCTAAGGATATTATTTAACGAGGCAGTCACTAAATAAATTTCTATTCCCCAGTAGGGAATCAAACTTGCCACTATATGTTTACCATGTGAGATTAAGTACAACGCTTTAACTCTCAATGCTAATCTGAGCCCTCTAAAGAAGTGGGAGGGTGATTTTAAACATAAGTGTACATTTTCTTGAGTTTAATTCCTTCCAAGAAGAGCAGAGGTTTTGTCTCAATTTATTCATGTAGACTATAACGACCAATATTACTTAGTGTTAATAAGAAAGATCTATGGCACTCTTTTAGCAGATTTCCCTTAAGGGAAATCAGCTATTGAGGTTGTACTCATGACCGAATTTTCGAAATTTTTCTTCAAATGTCCATCCATCTAGGAGATGACGAAAATGAGGTCAATTCAAAACTATATATATATATATATATATATATATATATATATATATTTGTCTGTTACCGCTCTAGCGGTCGCAATTATTGTTTAATCGTTACCAAACTCGATATTTAGTCGTTTTATGTAAAAATAAAGATCAAGTTCGTTAACGGCTGATATCGAACCAGGGAGAGGGGGGGGGGTTTAGAGGGGAGGATTTTCGAAAATTCATAATATCTCCATTACTATATGTCGATGAGATATTTGCATTTTTATTAGATCTGGGCGTCTAACGGACGAGAGTTATTTTCCCGCCAAAAGCTAGTTTGGCCGTTTCCTTGACTGGCTCGGCTCTCGTGAAATTTCTCTATTGTAAAACTTCACGAGGGAAATCTGCTTAGTTTACGCAGCCCCTGCGTGACGGACTTTTTAACTTTTTAAGTCCACACAATATAATGCATCATAAATTATAAATAATTATATGATACATTTATTTAATTATTTTATTTATAATTTATATGTACTAACTATAAAACGAAAATTATAAGGGTCAATTACCCCCCCCCCAAAAAAAAAATCTATAAAGGACAAGTAAACTCTCACACATTAGCATCAGGTATTCATATAATATTTTATTTTATTTGTTATTTTTTTTGTTGACAATTTTTCTTATTATTACAAATGTTTTTCGTAAAGTGGATTTTATAATGGTATTTACATTTCACATTACATTTTTCATTACATAAGATTTTATTAGCATTTACATTCAGAAAAATTAGATTTGGAACATGGCTGGAGGACATTACCTGACTGAAACAGCAACTAACACTTATGACAATGACATTTTTTAGGAATAACTGTTCAACACTTCGTAACATAATGCACGAATTGAACAATTGATACGTGGAAAAAAAGTTAGTAACTTATTCAATAGCTTCCCAACCTTAGCCCCTATCCGTTATGGCTTCATTATTAGGACTGGAGTTAGCCCGCAGAAGTTCCAGGCATCTCTCTAAATTGGCAAAACTTGGATTTTTGTAGCTGGAATCCGATCTCCTAATTGGGAAGCGAAGCGTTAGAGGCCTTCCAGAGCCAGGAGTCCAATTAAAAGGCAGTTAAGCTTCTAAGTAACAGAAAAGCTTCTCGAGATTTATCCATGTTCAGGATCACTTACGACAAATAACACGAATTTCGCTCATTGTGTTAACACAAAGGATAGTACAAACGTTTCCCCCAACACAATATATATATATTTTTTTTTCTAAAAAAAGTGTCAGCTACATTCAATAAATTCACCCAAAATCATGTCTAACATGTTCTTCTTAGGTGTAAGCCACAGTCATTCCCCGTAGTCCTATTCAGTGGAAAGCCGAATGCTTAATATTCATTATCACATGCGACAACAGATCAATTTCACAAGAATTGTATGGAGATTCATATTTGGTTCAAGGTTTCGTACTCATGTGTCAAGATGGAGGAGCCGGCCATTTCTTTTTGGTCATCTTCCATGTGGTCCAAATTAAAGATTTCATAGTCAATAGAAAATCAGATTATAAGATAAAGATATTAGATACCGAGTCTTTTTTGAACTGGCGGCAACACATCAAAGGGACGTCCCAGGCCCTTCCAGAACAGGACTCGAACTGTATTCCGTCCAGAAATACAGTTTTTAGAATACTACTCAATTTGAAATAACAGATATCATTTGCTTAAAAAGTTGGAATTCTGTAGTGCTATAGCGTTAAGCTCATCATCAAAAATTGTTTTCGTCGGCACATCGCAATTGTACACATCAGGCACATAACTAACAACAATGTTATTCTTATACCGATATTGCTAATTACAAAACATTTTCAGCAATTAACACTAGGTCGACACATCACAATAGTACAGACTAGTCACATAACGTGCTGCAATGTTATTCTTGTTATTTTGCATAAGCTTCAACAATTAAGCCTCTAGAAAGCTTAAATGGTACCAAAAGTATATATGACCTAAAATGAAATTAGAGTTGGTAATAAAAAAAAGAAGCAACAAATTAGAAAAATATTGATTTAATAACCGATAAATAAATAGTATTTAAAACCTCATTTCTGATGTTAAAGAACAAAAAGGCAGGTGTAAATATAATTCTTTTAATTGTAATTTACCTTTTAATTTGTTGGTAAAGAGTTTTGAATTTTATTGAAAGAATAACAAAACGTGTTTTAACATTTATCATATATTTTCTGAAGCGAAGACACTTTTAATGTAGGAGTTTAATATAGTCAGTCATCTTGAAAGTGCTAGGGTTTCGTGAAGTAAATAATTCAAAATGCATTAAAAAAAATCAATATTTGCTAATAGCCTGTGTTCAAATTTACATAAATGTCTACCTACTTCTTTAAATATTCTCTATATCCTTCGGTTTGTCAAGGGATGTTCTTGAAATATCCTTCTTAATGGAAAATGGGCTGCTGCTTTCAGGAATTGTAAATCCTTTAAAAGCACCCTTTTAAAAAGGAGCTCTTCTCTACACAAATTTAATAAAATGTTGTTGTCAACCCACGGAGGTATTGGATTTGTCAAGAGAAACAGTCCAGAGGAGGAGCATTTGTCAAAATATCTCAAGTGCTTATCACAACGCGTCAAAAGTTAAAATTATATTCTTGCTACATTGTAAAAAAGATTTTATTTCTTCATATTTCCTTAAGGGAATCCGGCTATTCATGTTGTTCCCATTTTGACAAATTTGTAAAAATGTCCATAGATCCTACCAAAGAGATAACATAAATAAGATCTGTCCAAATTTAAAAGCAAATTTCACTTTACCAGCTGAGTGGTATTAATATTTGCTTAATCGTTATAAAACTCGAAATTTCAACGTTTTAAGCAAAACTAAGGATCAAGATCATTAATGATAAAAATAGGACCTCGAAGTGGGAGGGTTATGAAAAGGAGGGACTAATATAAAATTCTAAATTTCTCAGTTGGAAAAATGTTACATAACCAATGTTGTATTACAATTTAATTTCCTATAAATGGTCTTTCAAACAGTTTTTATATATCTGGAATATTAACGGAGATACTTGCACTTTTAGCAGATTCCAGACCCCTGAAGGGAATTTAGCTAATGAGGTAGTACTCATGATGCAATTTTCGATAAATTTCTTCAAATGCCCATCGATCCTACCCAGGAGATAACGAAAATAAGGTCCGTTCAAAATTGTATATATATATATATATATATATATATATATATATATATATATATATATATATATATAGATATAAAATTCCATTATATTGCGTCTGATCGAAAAATTGTATAGAAACAATATTATCGCCATTAAAATGTTCTATAAATATCGTTTTATACATTTATTCTCTATCTAGAGTATTAACGGAGATATTTGTATTTTTTGGTTTTCGGCCTTCAGTAAACCCCCACTCCTACTCATGTCATATTAACAATAAGTTGTTATATTATGAAACACTTTATTTGAAGCCAAAATACATAATAATTTTCTCATTGAATTTTTACGTTTCGAGATAAATGCAAATACGTGACGCACATTGGAACCCTCACTCCTACCAGTGTAACTTTAATTCGAGACGCTTAACACCTTGCGTGCAGTTTAAATTTCAAGTCTCGTTTACACAGCCTTCTAATTCCACAAAATTTGGGAAATAGATCGGATCAGAGCATTCGGAAAATCTGCTTGGCTTACGACGCCCCTGCGTGACAGACTATTTATAACATTATTAGGATTCATTTACGTTTGAAATAGTCTAAGACTGTTATTTCTATTTTATACAATTATATTTAAGTTGCTGCTTACCTTAGGCAATCAATACTTCAGCGAAGCAAAAGTTAAACAAAAGAAACAAAAAGAAAAGGGAAAAAACAGCTATGCGCTGTGCCTAACAACATCAAAGAATGGTCTGAGAAAAAACTAACGAAACATCCTTTGCTAATTAAGACGGGAGCGCTAGAAGGAGGGAGAGAACTGTCAAGCTGATGAAAGGCTTTTGGAAAATAAACCGTGCTCTTCGCAAAATAACTGAAAAAGATTTTAATTAACTGACAAATTCTTGATTTCAATATCCTAAACAATTTCTTTTCCATTAACTTCTTTACTTTAAAGGCTCTTTTAGGAACTGAAGCTCTCTTAATATATTTTCGCACCAACGATTTTGTTATCAATATATTTTTAATTTACAACTTCCACTTGCTGCAATCATTACCCTACCTAATTAGATATTTCTAAGAACGGAATACAAGTATTTAATTTAATTTAGACATAGGTTTCAAAACGAAAAAGGAACTGAATTTATTTGACAAGAAGAGTATTTTCCTGGTAAAATAACTTCACTAATAAATAAATTTGTGTAATAATTCAAATTATTTAATTTAAATAAACATTAATATAACTGATATTACAATCTGTTAAAGCAATAAACGTAGTTGAGAATGCATTAAAATTAGTGTGCGTAAAAATGTTATAATATTTTTAGTAGGTAATATGAGAGCTGAAAAGAATATGTTTACTAATATGAATGAAATTTTACAGTTTTACCTTTTTTTCAATTTAATGTTGGTGAAACATTTTATTTTATGTGAAACACAGAATATTAAAGTACAATAAAATAATTTATAAATTTTCTCTTAGTATTACATACTCGGTAAATTGTTCAGCATTTTTATTCAACAGGCACAGTTCCACAGCTGATCATGGAATTTTCTTTCTTTCTTTTTTTCATGACGATTAGTTTACCTTTGATTAAACAATTACTAGAACTAACCTGGACACTTTCATAATAGTTTTAAATTATAGGGTTTAAACACATTAAAACTGATTGGTTCTTTATTTTATATATTACATTCGACATTCATGTAGCGACAATGTATCCCTAAATCCATTTACGTATTGTTGTAGGGACAGAAAGTCTATTTAATTTTATTTGAACCAATAAGTTTCTAACCAATTAAAAAAAGTCCGTCACGCAAGGGCTGCGTAAACTAAGCAGATTTCCCACGTGAAGTTATACAGTAGATAAATCTGCCCAATAACACCTGTTGTAGTAAGGTATCTCTAAACCTATTCAAGAGGGACGAATAGTTACGGAAACGGCCGACAGAGCTCTCGGCGGAAAGTCCTAAACATAGCCGACTCCTGCCGACCACACACAGAATACAAATGCAAATATCTCGGTTAATATTCAAGATACAGAATAAATGTATAGAACAATATTTATAGTAAATTTAATTTGCAATAAAATTGATTCTCGATGTCGATCCGACGCATAATAACGGAGATATTTTGAATTTTCAAAGATCCCCCCCCCCTCTAAACCCCCTTTCCCACCGGTCCGATTTCAGCCATTAACGAACTTGATTTTCCTATTTATATAAAACCATTAGCATATTTCCCATGTGAAGTTTTACAATAGAGAAATCTGCATACTTATAACACAATACCACCCTGATTAAATACAAACGGTAATGAGAAATCTTTCAGTTAATTAAAATAAATTCCCAACTGAAACGGCTTCTGAATTGTAAGAATAATTTATATTTTAATAACTCAAATTTTCGTAGTCCAAGAACTAAAGAAGGGGAGGGGGCGGATGAACAGAACGTATTTGCATAAATCTCACAAAGTAAGGAAGGTAAGGTAAGGTTAGAAACGACACGTAAGGATAGAAGAAACTTCCACCTGACCTGAACAGTTAACGGAAACGGCCGAACTAATCCGAACATACCCCTCCACCACATATCCCATAGACTTCATAAAAATGCAAATATCTCGGTTAATATTCAGGATAGAGAATAAATGTATATAACAATATATATAGTAAATTTAATTTGCAATAAGATTGGTAATATACAATTTTTCGATCCGATGCATAATAACGGAGATATTTAGAATTTTCGAAACTCACCCATCTAAACCACCCCCCCCTTCCTCTTGTCCGATTTCAGCCATTAACGAACTTCATCTGTCTTTTTACATAAAACGGTTAAATATCGAGTTTCGTAACGATCAAACTAATATGACGACCGCTAGAGCGTTAACAGACACACATATATATAATTTTGAACGGACCTCATTTTCTTCATCTCCTGGGTAGGATCGATGGACATTTGAAGACACTTTTCGAAAATCGCGTCATGAGTACGACCTCAATAGCTGATTTCCCTGAAGGGAAATGTGCTAATAAACGCATCTTACAGACAAGTGTTAAAGTGAATGACCTTCTATGTATACAAAAAAGTGCATATTTTATTAGACCTCCATAGGAGTAATATATATATATATATATATATATATATATATATATATATATATATATATATATATATATATATATCCTACTTAGTATATGACAGTACTAAGTACAGCAGGTAGATAAAGTAATAAGAAAATCCCAACATTTCCCATACTTTAGGAGGATTTATATGTTGCTAAATATTTTTGTGCCATGAAAAATAAATGGTGGATATAAAGAGTTTCCTTGCAGAAATGTGTCATATATAGGAAGATCGGCGAGCCTAGTTCTTGACAGGAGAATATGATTTAAGCCCTTGGGAAATTGCCTTCTTCCAACTCTTTCCCCTCCAAAATAACGAAAATATCGGCCCAAATCACATTATTTACGATATAAATATATGTTATTTCAGCGGGGGGATTTATTAGATTCGGACTGTATGTACTATCACTATTAAGGGTATGTGATTTGTGAAGATGAGATATTAATTTCTACGTCACGGAAATTCCAGTGTAGGTATGGGTGCGGTAGGTCATCCAACAAGATTCTATAAATCAACTTAAAAACAAATTAATATAAATTTACGAGAATATAGTGGACTATGTATACACTAAGTGCAGAGTATTAGATAAATATAATACTAATAATTGTAAACATAACCTATTTATACGAAAAGAAAAACATGAATCATTTATAGTGAGGTTATGTACGTCATTATTGTTAGCCTCTCAAACCTATTTATTTTCTTTATTAAATTATTTATTAACGTCCACTTTTTGCAACTCAGGCTAATTGGGACAGGTTATCTACAGGTTACCACCCTTTTCTAGCCAGGGTGGGACTAAGGATTTTATTTAGTGTATTCCGCCACTAAATAAACTCCTATTCCCCAGGGCGGGAACTATTTATTTTGATTCTGCGATCAAAAACATTAGCCTTCATCAAAATTTTATATGTCCATGTAATCTATGTATGTGGGAAGGTGTAATGTATATATCTCTATATGTAAACATCCGTAATAAAATTCGACCACGAGTTGCGCTAACAAAAAAATTCAGATATATATATATATATATATATATATATATATATATATATATATATATATAAATCCTTCGATACTCCTAATTAATTAAGAAAGGGGAAGAGTTTTAGAGCGGAAAGTTAGTATAATGTTTTATACTTCTCCAAATGCCTGGAGTTTGTCACAAAACAAAATTCTATTGCCCACATGGGACTCGAACACACTTATTATAAGAACAAAACATAAGAGTATAAATGGGTTTTCTTATTTGTCAAAAAATTGCCACATTTAGTCTTGTAAAACGTTTTCTTCCGAAATAAAAGAAAGGTTTCAGTTAATACTATTTTTAATTTCAGCCCTCCCTTATAACCCCCACTCCTGTTCGTCTCAGAGAATATTAACACAGCCTAAAGTCTAAGTGGGGTTAGTAGTAATATGCATACCAAGCTTCATAAAATTCGGTTCAGCCGTTTATGCGTGAAAAGGTAACAAACAAACAGACACAAAAGAAACAAAATGCAGTTATGGTGTCTATGACATGTGAAACGAAAAGTTACCGCGAAATTTCGCGAAAAAAATCAATGTATAGACAGAGGTTACAGTTTTATATATATATATATATATATATATATCTATATGTCTATATAATATATATATATATATATATATATATATATATATATATATATAGATTATGATATCCTTACAGGGGGAAATTTATAATTTAAAGAATTGTTCTATTGAAGATAAAGTGTAGAAGTAGCATATTTGTAAATGTATTAATACATTATGGCATATACGATTTTTTTTTCGTACAAATTGACTTATAGAACTGAAGAACAGGAGTTTTGAAGTAACTGACATAGTTAGGTTGAACGAACCGAAAGCGGCAATCGCCGATATAAAATTCCCAACAAAAAATGGTGTCAATTGCTTTGGATGGGGCGAAGCCACCCCTCGCTGTCCCCACTAGCGGGGCGTACCCCTGCATCCTCTCTAACGCAATTAGGATCTTCCCCAAGTCCTTTCGTAAACTAATCCCCAAGTCAATTCAGACCCTATAATAATCCAGTTAATATCAGCATATCCTTTAATAAATTCAATTAATAAAACAAGTCCATGAAGAAATCTAATTATTGAAAAAAAAGGAAGAAAAAAACGGGGGACGATGAAAGAGGTGGGAGAGAGTTCTTTCCTGGCCCAGCCTATATCTAAACGGAACTTTTAATAGGCAATTTTTTGGGTTCGAAGCTCTCTTTTTTAATTCTTTACATGATATTCTATTATATTTGTAATGAAGTTATATACCAATTTGTGGAGGAAGAAAAATCCCTAAATGAATATCTAAGCAGTAATATGATTCCCAAATTCAGATGATGCTGAAGAAGACAGTTGTAACTACATGCCATGTGAGCAGTTGCTAAGGGTTGAAAGACCTGATTTCATGAAGATGAACAAGGAAAATGAACATACGGACATGGTGGTTGTTGTCCGTCGACAGAAGTACGACAATGACAGAGTGCCATCCCTCTGCATACGGTTTTCTGCATAAAATATAAAAAGTCCGTCACGCAGGGTATGCGTAAACTAAGCAGATTTCCCACGTGAAGTTATACAATAGAGAAATCTCCATACGAGAGCCGAACAGTTGCGGCAAAGGGCCGAACTAGCTTTTGGCGGGAAAAAGTCATCAGTTATCGGCCCAAATATAATAAAAAGCAAATATCTTGGTTAATATTCAAGATAGAGAATAAATGTATAGAACAATATTTATAGTTAATTTTTTTGCAATAAGATTAGTTCTATACAATTTTTTGATCCGACGTTTGGTAACGGAGATATTTCGAATTTTCGAAAATCCCCTCCTCTAAACCCCCCTCCCACTGGTCCGATTTCAGCCATTAACGAACTTGATCTGTCTTTTTGCATAAAACGTTTAAATATCGAGTTTGGTAACGACCAAACAAAAATTGCGACCGCTAGAACGTTAACAGACAAATATATATATATATATATATATATATATATATATATATATATATATATTTATATATAATTTTGAATGGACCTTATTTTCGTCATCTCCTGGGTAGGATCGATAGATATTTGAAGATAATTTTCAAAAATCGCGTCATCAGTACGACCTCAATAGCTGATTTCCCTTAAGAGAAATCTGCTAAAATGATAGCCAATAACCTGTATGGGTATGCATAAATGAAAGAATTTAGCCATTATTATAAAGACTAAAGTGAAAATTATTATTATTATTATTTATTAACGTCCACTTTTTGCAACTCAGGCTAATTGAGACGGGTTATCACCCTTTTGCAGCCAGGGTGGGACTTAGGATGTTATTTAATGCATTTCGTCACTAAATAACTTTCTTTGCCCAGGCAAGAATCGAACTCGTCACTCTAGGTTTACCATGTGAGATAAAGGTCAACGCTTTAACTCACATGGTTAACCTGAGCCCCTAAAGTGAAAATGATAGTTTATAGTTTAGCCAATACAGTTTGTAACCATTGAACGCGAGGAACCTTCATTTTGAAAAAAAAAAAAAAAACGTCGCCCAATTTGTTACAGAAATTAATTTAAATAACCGTGCCAAATTTCGTGGCAATCAACATATAGCCTCCCTCGTAATTATCATACAAGCCCCAAAAAGGTTTAATATTAAAATTATTTATTAACGTCCACTTTTTGCAACTAACTCTGGTCTCTCTTCAAAACGTATAAATCTTTCGCCTTTTACAAAAAGGTATAATTGCTCTGTTAAACCAGTTGGTATTTGTATCTCAGTTATAAATAAACACTGTTTGCATAACAGCAAGTAAATGCATGAAGATTGTTAACAATATTGACAAAGGACTACAAATGGAATATTTTGATTAAAAGTATGTATTGTAAACATCTCCCCACACCTTACATGCCGCCAATGCCTTCGGGGAAGTTTGTTCAGAAAATAACTAATTAAGAAATTCCTGGGAGTCTTTCGAACTTTAATTCTCAGAAATAATTTCAAGGAGAAGATGATGTCTCGAAACTTGAGCCAGATATTTGTTTTAAAGTATTTTAACTTTAGGTAGAATTACATTGAGTAATGTTATTATGATATAATAGCAAGATTATGATTTAATTTATTAAGTATCACAACCTCTTCAAAATATTTAATGCTTAGAGATTTTTTGTAGAAACACACCCATAATTAGTTGTTAATATTACAGAAATACTTTTTACAGCACTTTCTTTTCCCACAAATTGTTATTTACAATTGTTAACGTGATTATTATTTAAATAGAATAATTCAAACGTATACAAATTTAAAAAATTGCAAATTTCTCAGTACCTTATAAAAAAAAATATACATTTTTGCTTATCATGAAAAAATCTATAAATTATGGTCTATGCTATTTTTTGAGTCGATGAATTCAACAGGAGATATCGCACACACGTTCAAAATAAAATCATATTGATTGAATTGCAACCAAACATTTTGTTTTAATCCTATTTCACCATTTTGTTGATTACTTCACTCATTGTTTTGAATATTCGTCTTGACAACGCGTATAAGCCCAATTTCTCTCTCTCTCTCTCTCTCTCTCTCTCTCTCTCTCTCTCTCTATATATATATATATATATATATATATATATATATATATATATATATATATATATATACACACATACACTCACATCCACACACATATATATATCAAGTTCGTTAACTGCTGAGATCGGAAAGCCAACGAGGGGGGGGGGGTAATTTCGAAAATACAAAATATTTCCGTCATTGGATCGGATAAGTGTATAGATGTCATAGGTGTAGATACGTCATTTCTCTGTCATGAATAGTATCCAAAAGATCTCTGCATTTTTTATATTTTTCAGCCTTCAGTAAACCCCACTCCTAGTTTTGTCATATTAACAGTAAGCTGTCATATCATGAACCACTTTCTTCGAAACTTCATGTTGTTTTCATTAAACTTTTACAGTAATATCTGCTTAGTCACGGAATCCCTATGTCACGGATTTTTATCACAAGAGGAACTTTCATGAGATTTGTCGGTTTTGCCTAGCTGATTTGTCTTTAACAAGTCCGTGAGGACTTACGAATTCCTTTGGGCGTGGAAACGCTCATAGTTGAAGGAGCAGTATCAGGCAATATAAACTCACAAAGTTTAAGGAGTACAGTCTTAGCTGCCCCCCCCCCCGCTAAGAACGGATAGACGGACGACTAAGGATATGCGAGCAACAGGTTGATTTGCCTAGTAGGGGACACCAAACGAGAGATGGAGGGGACCAGCGCCCTCTACAGCCATTCCTGAGCTGACTCCTCCCCCGCTAAGAACGGATAGACGGACGACTAAGGATATGGAAGCAACAGGTTGATTTGCCTAGTAGGGACACCAAACGAGAGATGGAGGGGACCAGCGGCCTCTACAGCCATTACTGAGCTGACTCCTCCCCCGCTAAGAACGGATAGACGGACGACTAAGGATATGGAAGCAACAGGTTTATTTGCCTAGTAGGGGACACCAAACGAAAGATGGAGGGGGCCAGCGGCCTCTACAGCCATTCCTGAGCTGACTCCTCCCCCCGCTAAGAACGGATAGACGGACGACTAAGGATATGCGAGCAACAGGTTGATTTGCCTAGTAGGGACACCAAACGAGAGATGGAGGGGACCAGCGGCCTCTACAGCCATTACTGAGCTGACTCCTCCCCCGCTAAGAACGGATAGACGGACGACTAAGGATATGCGAGCAACAGGTTGATTTGCCTAGTAGGGACACCAAACGAGAGATGGAGGGGACCAGCGCCCTCTACTGCCATTCCTGAGCTCCCCTCACTATGAAGCAACCCCCTCAGATTGGTAGCATTTCTTCAAGTGCCTGCCTTTTGAGAGTCAGCTGACTGGAATTTTTTAACTTCAGCCGATTACCCCGGCTCCGATTTACTCCATTGGCTGACACTTAGCCGACAATGACAGATAGAAAGCGTTTTATTTCTTTTTAAGACCTCAAATCCTGCTCTTTCCCTCCCACCGACCTTCGTCCAATGTCGAAATTATCTTCTATGACGATCTAATGTTCAAAAATTGTCTTGTCAATATTATATTTTTAGTCGTTGAAGGACGTTACGATTATGTAGTGAAATAGGTTCTTGACAACATACAAACAGGCTCATGTTGAGGCATTAAAGTAAAGCAGATACCATATACAAATAAATGAAACGAATGTCACCAGTTTGACTTTCAGTCCAAAACACTGGAGAAGTCTATTTTAATGTTAAGAAACACCTAATATGGATTTCATTATGATCTGTAATCCCAACAACCCCTGTACAAAATGTTTTTAAATGGATTTTTAATAGTATTGTTTTGAGAGAATTATTCAATGTTGTAATTGAAAAAAAATCTTGTAAAAGAGGTTTTTGAAGAAACAAATCGAATCTTAATTTACTGATAATTAACTAAGTTATTTTGGCATATGTCGATTTGGATTTCGAGCATTATTAAATATGAAACACCCTTTCATTACAAATGGAGCACTTTACAAGATTTTGTGACTTCATTGTTTACGCTGAGAGGGGTTCATGACAAGAACTCTTTGAGGTTCTATTTTCAAAAAGAAAATGATTAATTTGACACATAGTTAATTTTCTTTTGCAAAACGGGGAACTGTGCTATATTACGTTTATTTACACAAAAAAAACAAAATACAACGTTGTGGAGTAAAGGCAGAACGACCAAAGTTTTGTACCAAAGTTGTAGAAGTCTTGTACCAAAACTCTCAGCAACTGCTTATAGAGAACTTCATATCAAGACCTAAGCAATTACTCCAGAACGTATAGAAACAAGATAACTTTCCATTTTGGTAACCCTAGATCGCAAATGTGTTCCAAAGTGAGGTACATTATCCTAGAAACTCGTTTTTTTTTGGGAATTTTCTAAGTTTGTTAACGAACAGAATCGCACGAGGAGGAGAGGGGATTTGAAGGAGATACCTAAAACATATATAATATCTTCTTTGATTATAACACAAATACCTACAAATTATGCTCTATACATGTTTTCTCCGAAGCACAGTAAGGAGGATATTTTGATTTATGACCTCCTTTACAACCCTCATTGGTCAGCTTCATGCGGATAATAAACTGAATATATGATACTATTCCTTATAAAAATATCATAAAGCGAAATTCATTCACAAACAATCATAAATTGAAGAATACCAAAAATTATAGTCTTACTCGCGAATGTCATTTAAAATTTAAAAACTGTTAACCTCACAAGGAAATGAGCATAATAAAGCGTCGATATATGGCATTACTCGTGAATACACAGCTTACTTCTGAAAACCGCGGCTAACGATTTTATCTTTCATTCCTTATCAACTAAGTACTAGAGTTCCCAACAGATATTACAGAGCATGGCGTCTCGCGGTAAACAAAACAATTGTCCCATTTATGCTCAGGTCTCTTTGATATCCATTTTATCGTTTTTCTCATTTCCGTATACCGAGAATAGTGCACTTGTTTCTGGACTTAAAATGCTTTTTGCAATTTTCATACTATAAAGTGTTCTTAGCAGAACTTTTCTCTAGTTGATAGTTGACACTAACGTCCTTGTTGAATGCAATTGGACGTTTCATTTGTCTCTTCAAGGACTGACATTAAAAAGTCCAGACCTTTTAGTAAATGTAACAACTACGTTTAGGTTAATGGATGTGATTACATTTCAACTTAATGGATACATATTTTTCTCTGCTTTTCTTTTTGCATTATTTCCTGTCCTAAATATATACTAATAAAATTACAACAACAAAAAATGTCAACAACCATTTGGACTAGAAAGGGTAGACATATTTTCAAGTATTCAATCTCAACATATGCTCTGTAAATATCATTACAAAAGGGAGAACGAAAAATAAAAAAATAAATAGAGCTTAAATAAATGAACAAAAAAATATTTCTTAACAATTAAAAAGTAACGAATACTTTTTGAGTCAAAGTTGCAGGAACTAACTTCGTTTTCATAATGCGGTACTAAATTGCTCCCATATTTTTCAAATGGGGCAGGGGTTAGGAGGGATTTTTAAGAACTCGGACTAAAGATTCAAATGAATTGTGTATTATGAGAACTCATTTCATAAGAGCAGAAGTAAATTAAGTATGGCGAGCCATTTTTAAACTGCCTCTCAAAACTAAAGAACGTTACCTCTTCGTAAAGGTCATCCGTAGTTAATGGGGACCTGATCACTCGCTACGTAAATACTTAAGGTGAAGAAGAAAATATAAAATAAGATTGGTTAATCACAAAACTTTTTTATGGCTCCTCACAATTTACGGCTAAACGTTTAGCCGTGTAGCAAGTCTATAAGATCGCCCTCCGCTCTGACGCTCTGAGGATGGGGATTTAGTCCCCGAAAGCGCTCAGCATTTATAAGAAATAAAATTGTGAGGAGCCATAAAAACGTTTTGTGATTAACCATTCATCACCCTCACCACCAGCTAAAAATAAATATGTATAAAATAAGAACCTGAATAAGTACAAAAACAAGTAGAAATCTCAAAGACTGAAAGCGGGACTGGCAAATGATAAACAAAAAAAAAGGTTCAAGTGGATGAAAAAATGTATGTAATAGGGCCGTTTTCTTTTCCCGATGTAGGAAGTATTGGAAGGAGATTTCATAAACGAAGTTAGGCTTATTATTATCAATTGAATGTCATGGCTTGTGAAAATCAATGTATTTATCCTTGATTGAGAAAAAAGTCAAGACCTTTGTACAATCTTTAGTCCAGAGATAGCTTTCGAAGACACTAATTTCTATAAATCGGTGTTGTGTACTCGTTCCAGCCTATGAGTTGTCTCATCATTTAACCTAGAGACAACTGAGGGCATTTATGACAACCATGGTTAAATTACTAGTATTTAAAGAGGCGATGAGATGATTCGGGAGTGTTGTGATGAAGTATCACTTGCTTTGTTGATTTAGGGTCTGAGGCTTAAGTCTTAACATTGTGAGGCATGGGATCAAAAAGAGAGAGAGAGAGGAGAAAGAGAGAGAGAGAGAGAGAGAGAGAGAGAGAGAGAGAGAGAGAGAGAGAGAGAGAGAGAGAGAGAGAGAGAGAGAGAGAGAGAGAGAGAGAGAGAGAGAGAGAGAGAGAGAGAGAGAGAGAGAGAGAGAGAGAGAGAGAGAGAGAGACGAAGTCAGCAGAAGGGGTTGGAGCCTGCGACTAATCCAGTTAAGACCTTGCTCCTCCGCCTAGTCAGCAGTAGATTGGAGAGCTGCTGTGTCTAAATGCAAGCCAGCCTACAGGCCGAGCAGTTACAGCACTCCCCACCCCTCCACTATTATATACACTGCCCACCTTCGTCGAACCCTCAACCTAATAACACGGACTGGGGAAGGTGTGAAGAAGAGTTAACTAAGAACCGCTGAGAGAATGGCCTCAACGAAGAGCACACTCCGGCGCAGCTCCGTAATTCACATCCAAATTGCCAGAACAGTACTTGAAGCAGCAGCTGCGTAAACTATGCAGTTTTCCCAAGAACTGGTATGACACACCAGGTATGATCCACCACGGCACTAGTATGAAATCATCATATATTCTCTATTTTTGAAAAAAAGTCCAAAAAGTAGAAGTATGGGTTCACAGAAGACTGAAAACCAGACATAACGAATAACCCGCTCAATATTCGAGTGCATAGAACGACAATTGTAAAGCAATAGTTTAACAAGATTTGTTCTATAAAAGTTTTCGACCTGACACATAATAACGGAAATATTTCGAATTTTGAACCCCACCCCTTCTAAAAACCACAAACCACCTCAGGGTCCGATTTCAGCCAACTAGATCACAATCATTAGTTTTACATGAAATACTTCTAGTACATGGAAAAAAGCAAACAGAAATTGTTACCACTAGAACGGTAAACGACAAATATGTATACAGTCGACTCTCGCTATCAAGAAATTCCACGGGACTGCCATGTTTGTTCGTGTTATGTATAGTTCATCTTAGGCATAGCTCGAGTTATAGAGGTGAAATAAATGAAAATTCGTGTTACAGAGGTAAGAAATGTACTGTGATTTATTCCCTACATCTTCTACAAATCTACATAATCTTATTATTTTACGAATATTTAAATGAATTAAAATATAATATTAATTCCATTGATTAATAAGTCCTTAATCTTCCTTTGCTTAAAACTGAAAAAACACTGTGAGTCATAATGTTGATTAAAATAAAAAAAAACTTTGCTGTAGCCCTTACAGCTTCAAAATTAAACATTTAACTTGGTACAGTATAATAAAAAATACCGAGTAAACAGTACCGACCATATTACTGCAATCCCACTAGTAGTTAAAATAGTCCGTTATCTTCTTCTGTTTAAGACTTAGCAACACGTTTGTCAATCATATTTTCGATTGAAACTATTGAAGAAAACACACTGTCTGATACATCAGTGGTTTTTTCTAAAAACATACGTAGAGTACGTACTGCAGCTTTGGCTTCTTTAGATGTGACGTCTGCTGGTTCTTCATCCTCGTGATCTTCGTCAGAAATTAGTTGGTGTTACGTATGGTAATTTCTTCGTGTTAGACAGGTTTTTCCAAGGGGATTAAAAATAATTCGTGATATCGAGGATTTCGTGTTATCGAGGTTCGTGTTAGCGAGAGTCGACTGTATAAATATAAAAAAAATCTTCAAAGGATCGATGGACATTTGAGTAATTAAAGAGTTTGAAAACTGTGAAACCCAAATGCAATTTTTGGCCAATGACCTTGGGGAGCAAGCGACGAGGTTTCGCGGTACCTGGGGACCACGCTTCTGTCGGTGGCACTGTTAAGTAATGAAAAATAACGTGTAACTATAACTCTTATTTATTTGTATAAAGAAAGTTCAGTACGTAGTAGTCCCCACCCTAATTTATGATTAGTATTTTCTTAGATATTCAGACTAAAGTCCAAACCCAAAATATTTGTTCTAATCATTAAATAGTTTTTATTTTTTTAGTAGTTCATGCTAAAATTAAAAATGGTCTCCGAAATATTAAAGATATTTAAATGTTAATTCCATTCTTTAATGCTCTTTATTGTTTAAATGTTAGTGTTCACAACTCTGTCTTAATCTTTAAATTTCGAGTAAAATATTTTAAATTTTTAGATATGAAAATACTTGTGTTTTACACAGACTGCAATCTTTCTCAAATAGAAGTTGTTGGGTAAGATTTTTCACCAGTTAGTGTGTGTTTGTTTGGCTGCCAAGTCGTCGTTGCATGTAGTACAGATGTGTTTGTTCATATACTCATTAAATATGCGTGTATTAATTTGGTGCTGACTATTCTAACTCTAGAGAGTATGAGCTCTCAACTTCTAGAATTTCAGAAACTCGATGACCTCACGTCATTACATTTTGATACTGACCATTATGACTCGGGAACAAACATTTGGCAAACTTGTACCCAAATTATTATTTCAATGTTTATTTATCGGCGACAACCGAAGAAAAACAGTCGGTTCGGTAGAGCAGAACAACCAGATTCAGAGCCGAGTTTAACATATTTATACATTTAATTCTAAATAAGCAGAAACTGTTGGCTGAAGGCTAGTATATTTACAATTGTTTCCCCTCTTTATTCGTTCACCAGGGTGGCAATATGAGGTCTGCTATTTTTTATACCGTTGTAATAAGTTGGCTATATTAGAGCAAAGAATATTAGCTTTATTTAGAAAAAGAAAAACCCAGAGAAAATATTATATAGAACGATATAATTTTATAAGCAAAATATTCATTTTTATTTCACGTTAATTTATCTTTATTAAACTTTTATTTTAGTAGCTCAGAATAATGTGATGGTCTGATGTTTAGTTATCACAAATTAATTTAAATAGAATTAATCAATAAATAAATACAGATAATGAACGTGGAATTTTGTAGATAATTCATTTCCCTGTCACTTAATTGAAGTGGCCATGTAGGAGAACATTAATAATTTTTCACTTGAATAATTTTTTCGACATTATTAAATATTGCACAATTTATGTAGGAAGTAACCAAGTTATCAGTTTACTGAAGGTTTAATCAATATATCTGAGCTTTTGGTGACTTAGTTTTTTGTCTGGATACTTAAATATCTGTGATAAGTTTAGAATAAATATGTACAAAGGAAACATACAACGCATTGTAAATAAAATCACTTTTCGGTCAGATGATGTCACAAGTGTTTTGGCTGGCTGTTTTTTGGTGATTAAAACCACTTTTTGAGAAATCTCCGGACAGATCATCGCCCAGAAAACATTCGAAATGCTAAAATCGGTTTATTTAATTATAAGTTACTATTACTGAAAAACTGTGATTTGAGAACTATATGACTTCCTTGTGCTCCATACAGAATGTTTGATTGTATTACGTTTAACATTATTTTATTTTAATGTTATATTCGATATCAACGTCCATGCATCCAATTGAAGAATGTCATAGAATATAACTTATAGATTTTCTTATGATAGATAAAGAACATTCTATACAATTTTTTTTAACTACAAATGCATTTAGAGAAATATTAAATTTTTTTTTTTTTAACTAAATTTCAATTTGATTTTATTTGATTAGAAAGGAAGTAAAAACAGTTCATATTTCATTAACGCTAAGCGGTTCTGCATCAAAATCAAACTATATATGATATTTTCGTTAAGGAACTTATAATCCAATGTCCCTTCTGCGAAGTACACAATTGCGTTGATCTTCAGAGTTTCAAATAGCTGCTTGGCACCATCATTTCGGCTGGATTCTTTGCGAGATAGTTGACATGTGTTTGCCCCACACTCAACCCGAAAAACAAATTTAGCACGGGTTTTAATAGCTCGCGTACCTCTTAATCGGGAAATGGGAAAAGAGAAAATTCCGATAAAAAATTGGGGGATAAGGGTGGAGGTGCGAAGTATAAAGTAGCAGACAATTTCCTGAAGGTAAAGAGAAGGGGTTGGAGGGAGGGAGTGTAAATACTGGGGTTCTAACCTCTTCCCTCCATCCTGTCGGCAGGATAAAAAATGGTGGTATTACGACTGCCCTCTCAATATTTGTGCATTACAAATGGAGCCCTCGCGCCCAATAACTAGCTCATATTCCGAGAATAAATCTCTCTCTCGCTCTCTCTCTCTCTCTCTCTCTCTCTCTCTCTCTCTCTCTCTCTCTCTCTCTCTCTCTCTCTCTCTCTCCTCCTCCTCTCTCTCTCTCTCTCCCTCTCCTCCCCTCCTCTCTCTCTCTCTCTCTCTCTCTCTCTCTCGTTCTCTCTCTCGCTCTCTCTCTCACCCTCCCCCCCCCCTCTCTGTCTCTCTCTCTCTCTCTCGCTCTCTCTCTCTCCCTCTCCTCCCCTCTCTCTCTCTGTCTCTGTCTCTCTCTCTCTCTCTCTCTCTCTCTCTCTCTCTCTCTCTCTCTCTCACAGTCTCTCTCTCTCTCTCTCTCTCCCCCTCTCACTCTCTCTCTCTCTCTCTCTCTCTCTCTCTCTCTCTCTCTCTCTCTCTCTCTCTCTCTCTCTCTCTCTCTCCCCCCCTCTCCCTCTCCCTCTCCCTCTCTCCCTCCTGAACGAACAAACGAACGATAGAACGAAAAAATTCGTTAACTCTAAACACAAAAAAAAAACCAAGTGGCTACTGCTTGGTACCCCAAAAATATTAAAAACAATTAAACAGCCTAGACATTCAATAACAATAAATGAGCAGATTATTGAAAAGAGTGAAAAAATGAGTATACTTGGCGTAATATTTAACAGCAATCTCTCATGGCAGGATCAAGCAGCTTCGGTAGCTAACAAAATAAGAAAATCTTTACATCCTTTAATAAAATATAAAAACTTTTTCACATTAGAAATTAAGATAAAACTTGTATCCAGCCTAATTTTGCCATTAATGTGGTACTGCGATTCAGTTTATATAGATATTACATCTACAGAAAACATAAAAATTCAGAGAGCATTTAATTCAGCTATCAGATATATATTCAATGCTAAGAGAGATGAGCACATAACATCATACATGAAAGCTCTGGGATGGCTCACGTCTAAGGTGTATCGGCGCTTAAATGTACTATGTCTTTCAAAGAAAATCATGGATTTTCGTGTGCCCAAAAATCTTTATGAGGGTTTTATTCCCATGCATAGTGAGAGATTGGTAAATAATTTCAAACTGCCAATGGCAAATGATTTATATGGCTGTGAAATCTTTTTTAAATATGGATATTTGCTACTAATATAATGCAATTATGATTCATTCATAATTAATGTAGAAGTTTTATTCTACATCCATCCCTCTCCCTCTCCATCTCTCCCCCCTCTCTCTCTCTCTCACCCTTCCCCTACCCCATCACCATCTCCCTCTCCCCCTCCCCCTCTCTCTCTCTAGGTTTTAGGTACATTGGTTTTTGGAAGAAAGAAAAAAAAAAGTGGACTCCATTAGCGTTTTCTCTTCGCATTAATATCTGGGAAGTTAATCCGGAAAAGCGGACTGCTGACGTAGCCCTGGCCTCTCTCTAACAAATAGGGCCGAAGAGGCATCGAATATTGGTCATAGGCACTATGGAGGCAAGGTGGAGGGGGAGACCCAGGACCCCGTACTCGATATTGCAAATTGGTACAAAGCTATTCACGTCCCCATAGAGATATTGGCCTTTTTTCCATCACAATTTCCTAGTTATTACGGTCCAACAGTTTCATTTGCTATGCACATATATTGAGGAAAGGCAGATATTACTGCTATTTTCTAAAACGATTTTTTTTTTAGCCGTCCATAGTCAATCTCGCTTCATGCTGTGTATTAATATCTATAATTCACGCTCAATCAGAGAGCTGAGTTATTCAGGGCAAAATATTCCCTGCAAGCTGAATAATTTCTATCAGTTAAAACATTATTTCCCCAAATATTTTATGAATTAAAATTCCTTACCCCCGAAAAAAGAAGAATAATCAGACTTGCTGGAGCAAATATGAAATTGTTTGTTTGTCATAAGTAACTTCAATTTTATGTTCTCATGGGGGCTTATAAATATCACTTTCTCCCAAAAAAATACAAATTTAATTTCGTCTGTAACACCTCCATTGCATTTAGCTACCCGACAGTGAGAGAGAGAGAGAGAGAGAGAGAGAGAGAGAGAGAGAGAGAGAGAGAGAGAGAGAGAGAGAGAGAGAGAGAGAGAGAGAGATGTAGATTAAAACTTCTTAAGTAGTACAGTGATTATGAATGAAACATAATTGGACTATATTAGTAGCAAATATCTAGATTTAAAAAAGATTTCACAGAAAAATAAAACATTCACAGTCCAAAATTCAAACGCCACAAACCTAATTGGTAGCCTACTGTTGACAAATTTAGAAGTAGCAAGTTAACGAACTCAACTATTAATAATTAGAAGAGATAGTGGTAAATAGCTTCTCGGCTTCATAAAATAAAATCCATTTTCTTATTAAATACTGTTGGCATTCTTATCTGGGTCGGTCTAATTCGTATCTTACCCAACTTAAAAACAAATTTTTGTTTCGCATGGAAGAAGTAATGATCTGGAATCTACCACTATTTTCATTAATATTCTATGCCCATTAAAAGTTTTAATTACAGCATTCATCAGCTGTGATAAGACTGGTTTTAAAAGGATTATTCGTCAAGACAGATGGTGGATTGTAAATAGCCACAGATCCGTCGTTCAAAAAAGAAAATAACAACAGTGAATCATTATGTCTCCTATGTGAAAATGAAGTACAACACTTTCTCAGACGTAGAATCTGCCAATTTGAACGTAGGACTACTTCTATACACTCTGAATAGAAAAAAAAAAACCAACGAGAAAAGGATGTGTGGTAATCAAAATGTTTTCCCATTAATCTTCATTGGAAATATAGTTTCACTCAGACTAGGAGTCAATAATCCAAGAAATAAATGCCAAAAGTTGACAAAGCACATTTCAAATGATATAGAATTTTCTTGAAATTATAGCACCTTCGGCTCCCTTCTGGACATAATTTTCATTAATGTTCCTAGTCGAGATTTTACATTTCACACGCACAAGTGTATCCACGTTATGAAAATGAAAAAAAAAAAAAAATAAACGAACCGGTCGGCTAAACGGCAAGATGTCAGAGTCACTGGTTGTTACGACGGTCTCAAATAAAGCAAAACAGTCTTGATGATTTTCCACAGAATACACTAAATACTTTGAATATCTGAAAAAGGCGCGCAACTTGCAATAAAACAATTATTTATTTATTTAGGTGTGTCGCAATTTAAGCGATTCACACATTTTCTTGTTATAATACTAAAATAGTTTAGGTAAAGCCACCTTATAAAAACCAATAAAAAAGGTTAAAAAATCTACAGAGGTAGGTAAAAGTATGGTTATTTATTTTTTCTCCAGTGGATATTATTCTAGTCTATTGTTTGATTATTTAATGTTATATCTGGTAGTAAATGTGTGTGTCTTTGAGGTGTTTCATGACTTTTGTAATGTATGGGCTGTCGTCGTGTAGTAGTTCAAATAGGTTGGTGGGAAAGTTCTTGTCGGTTATTAGTCTGCAGTCTGTAAGTAAGTGTTTCATAGTTGTGGAATTGCAGAGTGTACATAATGGTTGTTCAGTCCTAGTCATGAAGTGTCCGTGTGTTATCCGTGAATGGCCGTGCCTCAAACGAAACTACTTGCCTCAAAAGGACTACTTCTTCTCTTCTAGTGTCCCGATTACTTGACAGCCATTCACGAATAATGTCTTTTATTTCTCGTAGTTTTGTGTCTGTCAGATGCCATTCCGCTTCCCATTATAGGCTGGCCTCTTTTTAAGTGAGTTTAATGGCATCGTGTCCTGTAATGTGATCAGTGTGTAATATGTCAAGTTGAGATGCTAATTTTGCATGTTTGTCAGTCGAAATACCGGTATTTTCCGAGATGTCTGAATATCCTGATATCCAATGGATAGCTATTACTTTATCCATCTGTCTTTGTAAGTTAGTTAGTAGTTCCTGAAGTTGTATTGTGAGTGGTTGAGTTGAGTACAATTACTTTTGTAATATTATTGAGGCTGACGATAAGGATAATTCTGAAATATTCGTACATCATTTCTCTAACACAAAAGTTACAAAGGGTATTAATATTTACTGACGGTCCCTTCCAATTATTAAAATGAAATAATTGAAATTTCCTGATTATTGTTAGAGGTTGTGATCGTTAATTACAAAGTGGGTGTAAAGTGCAATCAATGAATGTGCAAATTATATAACAAATTTCGCTCTACCAACAAGAAGCTCAATAAATTATTACATTCTTTATCCTAAAATTCAGACTTTATCTCTGAAATAAAAGGACTTACTGCGTCAAAAAAGAATTTAAATTGCCAATTACACCGAAGTAGCCAAATCACAATGGGATAATTTCCAATACACCCCAGCGGACCCCCAAAAAGCTCTTTAGGGATAACAGGAAATTGCTAAAGACTTTTAATAGACGTAGGATAGATGTAATTACAAGCCAGGACAAGCCTTTTTTGCGAGGGCTAATTGATAGCATTTGAGTAATAGAGTGAAGAAGAACTTTAACCCAGGAAGGACTTTAGATAATTGTTATAAAGAGATGGGGGGGGGGATGAGCAGTCATGCGAGTCAACTCCCCCCCTCCTTCCAAGGGGCCTAATCTTTTTAACTAGACCTAAGGGTTATTGGACGGTCCCTAACTCTTCTTAAACAAGGACCGAGCCATGATTAAAACTAAGGATCAAAGGACTTCTTCTTCCTCTATCCTTAGTCCTTCTTGGGATCACTTGGAGATCCTACAAGATCTCCTCTTCCAATGCATGCCCTCTGCTCGCTCGACCGTCTTATCCTCCTATCTTCTTTATTTGCTTTTCAATTTCGACAATTTTTCTCGGAAAGCTTTTTTCCCTCCACTCCTTTCAATTGAGAAAAAGGAAATGAAGATATCACTCAAGAAACTTTTTTTACTTTTCTTTTTAATGGAATAAAAAAAAACCATTTGAATCGTAGTTTGGAAGATAAAGCAATTGGAAGGCATTACACGTGCCGTTTAATCTATCAGATATTAAATAAATCTAAAACTAACAATAACACGATACATACAAAATGTAAATCTATAATATCTTTTGCAAGGGTTTGTAATATTTTTTTTGCACAGTTATAATATGAGCAATTTTCTGTATCTTTTGTAGGGTTCATCAGTAGCATAGTAATTTATAAAGTTAACTAAATTATAGTAGTTTTGTTGTTACATTTAAATTATTTATTAATGTCCCTTTTGTAACTAAGGTTAATTAGGACGGGTTATCTACAGGTTACTCTTTCCTAGCCATGGTGGGACGAAGGATTTTATTTACTGAACTCCGTCACTAAATAAAT
Source organism: Riptortus pedestris (assembly GCA_019009955.1). Classification (NCBI taxonomy): domain Eukaryota; kingdom Metazoa; phylum Arthropoda; class Insecta; order Hemiptera; family Alydidae; genus Riptortus; species Riptortus pedestris. Next base: position 120,267,626 of record CM032230.1, read on the forward strand.
TCCTATTGCCCCGCCGAGAATCAAACTCGCCACTCTAGGTCTGCAATGTGAGATTAAGATCAAAGCTTCAACTCGCATGGCTAACCTGAGCCCCGTTTTATTTTTAGCAGATCTCCCTGAAGGGAATATATATATATATATATATATATATATATATATATATATATATATATATATATATTTGCCTGTTACCACTCTAGCGGCGCAATTTTCGTGTAATCGTTACCAAACTCGGTATTCAGTCGTTTAATGTAAAAAGAAAGATCAAGTTCGTTAACGGCTGAAATCGGACCAGTGGGAGGGGGGGGGTTAGAGGGGAGAATTTTCGAAAATTCGAAATATCTCCATTACTATACGTCGGATCGAAACATTGTACAGAATCAATCTTATTGCAAATTACATTTACTATAAATATTGTTATATACATTTATTCTCTATCTTGAATATTAACTGAGATATTTGCATTTTTATTAAATTGACGGCTAACGGACGAGAGTGACTTTCCCGCCAAAAGCTCGTTCGGCCGTTTCCTTGATTGCTCGGCTCTCGTGAAATTTCTCTATTGTAAACCTTCACGTGGGAAATCTGCTTAGTATACGCAGCCCCTGCGTGACGGACTTTTAATTAATAATGTTCACTTTGTACTACTAGAGCTAATTGGGACGGGTTATCTGTATGTTACAACACTTTTCTAGCCAGGATACGAGACTAAGGATTTTATTAAATGAGTTTGTCACTAAATAAATTCCAATTACCCAGGCGGGAATCGAACTCGCCACTCTAGGCTTACCAAGTTCTGTGTTATGTGATGTGGGCACCACACGACTTCCTGTGTCATAAATTAAACAACATGTTTTGACGCACTGTATTTAATATGGTTTGAAATTTATATACGTTATTTCATTTTCAATTCATCGGATCAAAAAATACCAAAGACCACAATTTACAGATCTCTTTGTGGTAAATACGAATGGTTATAAGCAAATTTTTAGTACCCCTAATAGACCACCTCTAACCTCCCCCTCCACCCCACCTTAAACGATTTTCGTCAAAAGGAAGGATGTGCACAATAAACAGAACTAAAGCTCTAAATATGAAATTCCAACATTCTAAGACTAGTCGTTTTTGAGTTACACGAAATGCATACAGACGTCAAAGAAACTAGTCAAAATGGGTTCAAGAAAGAACAAATTCCGTTAAAATATTTAACCGAAAACTTTCCGATTGTATTACATTCCTTAACTTCGGTAAACGAAAGTAAAGGCCCTTTTTATCCCAAAATAAGTGCGAAAAGACAAAGCGTTATTATAACCTGAGCTCCATCATAAGTTTTGTGCTTAATACGAAATTAGCAATTTCAAAACACCGAAGTTCATCGAGTTGGTTTTATTTACTTTACCTTTTTAAAAGAACGAATAATGCGATTTGTATTTACAATAATTATTCAATCAAATGATAAGAGGATTTAGGCCGTCGTTGGGGTTTATTATAATTAGAATCCGCTCGCATATTGATTTGTTTATTTAGGGGCCGAAGGTTGGGTTATATTTACTTATTAAATTAACAAAAAAGAATTACTTTTGAATGCTATTACAATTGGTTTTGATCACTCTATATGAGCATCGTTCAAGAAAATGCATTCCTACGAGCTAGAATTCTCCATTTAATTAAAAGGATTTTGCTTAAACAGGCTGAAGAATGGCCTTGGATTTTTCCACCATTAAACGTTCAAATGATTTTTCATTAATGAATTGCTGAACTACGAAGGGCAACTCCGTTGTGCGGAAAATATGAAATTATTCTGGTATATGAGAGCCGATTCGAGTGGGATGGAATGGTCTATATACAATCTATTGGCGGAAAAACGTAATTTATCGGTGTGTTACCCCTGGACTGGTGGGGCACACCTCGTTCCACCTGACTACTTCCAATCTTCTGTTGTATTCCCCCAGTTTGGTCTGCTCTCGTTCTGGTCGCAGGGCTCAGACGAATCGTCCCCCCTCACTCACCCCCTCAACCCACCCCCCCCCTATCACCGTCAATGTGTTGGGGTTTTATAAAAGGATATCCTCCACGTGCTTGCGTTTATACGGTCGGGCGGTTTCGAGAGTCGCGGCGAACAGTAAAGTAATTCCTCCTCACTGCTGGATTGACGAGTATCTCGGACTGTAAGGCTTACGAACGACGTGGACAAGAAATAAGCAAAATTTGATTACATTCTCTCTATTTTTAATTGATTTTCGACGAGTAAAATGCTGCACTTACTTATGGACACGTGAAGAAGCATTCTTATGGGACAAATTCCATATGAATTCATTCAAAACTTGGGGAATCGAACCGAATTACCGCCAAAAACAGGATCAGTTTGAATTGTTGGACATGAAAGACCGAATTCGTTCTTTAGTCTCTCAATTGGTACTTTACAATATGTGAACAAAGATCCCGATATATTTAACTTTTTTTTCAAATCATCTTAACCTTCTTAATCGGAAAATCATTTATTTAAGAATACGCTATACTCTAAGGTGAAAATAAAACCTGAGTAAGGTGCGGAACGCAGAACTATTCGAGAATGTGTTTGTGAAGAATATACTACGAAGATTGGGAAGTCTATGTGGAAGTCACGTGCAAGTCTTCTGATGGATCACCGAAGCGAGCCGGTGTTCTAATAATTCGACGAGAAGAAAACGAAGGACACATTCTAGATTCCACGCTTCAGTCGTCAACTGAAGCAGATTAAGAAAAGAAGGAGATTTATGAAATTTCCTGTGGGTGCTTCATCCATGAAATAACCTATTGAAAAGTGGAGCGCTAAGGGTATGGTAATCGGTCCAAGACAACTCCCAGTGTTCTCAAAGAACTGGGATCATCCACTGTAGACCTAAAACATATACCCAAAGTAGTTATCAAGCATTCGGCAAGATTAGGTAGAGGATGGTTGGGTATCCGCTATAAATTCTCATTCCTTCAGATAGAGGATATTAATTATGCTGACAGTTTCGGGTACCATTGGTTCCCTTGGAAGTTTTTAATAACTGTCATAAATATTTTAAAAAAAATTACTTGTGACATGTGAAAATAACAAAAAGGGAAGGATTGATATTAAAAAACTATAAGAAATTAAAAATTTAGATATGGTACATACCAATTGTATTAGGGGAGGAGCAGGGGCAAAAAAAAAACAAACTAACGCACCCTTGAATGAGGATAGCACAATGGCAGATGAGGGTGAAAAGGGGTTGGAGAAAACCTAAAGGTAGGAAGTTTAAAATACCACAGGCTCAATGCCATTCCTACCTTCAGGTTTTCACCGACCACTTTTCATCCATACCTGCCCTTTTCCTGACTTCATTCAAGATGTAACTTGCACTTAGTGCCTCAGTTTTTTTTTTTTTATGCCTGCTTCTCATCTACTTCAATTGGTATGCACCATATTTCATTTTAATTTCTTATAGGTTTTTTTTTTCACCTCCCTCGTTTAGTTATTGTCCAGAGGTAGGGCAGCTTTTTTGTTGTCGTATACATCGTGTTTTTACTTATTTATCTTTAGCGAAAGTTAAAAATGTAATCTGGAAGGTCAAGGAATCGGGTGTAAAGAATGAAAGAGACGATAAAGGAGTATGAGTGAGCGGAGCACGAAGACGTCTCGGCTGTTGGGCTTGATTAACAGGACAGAAGACAGGCTGGCTGATAACAGAGATAAGGAGGAGCTGGGAGGGGTGGAGTGGGGGAAGACGCATGCGCACCCCTACATCGATCCCTAACAGCTCTCTCTTACCAACCCCACTCCCGCCTGGGGGACTCACTAATCAACTACAACCATTTCCATTTTTTATTTATTTATTTGGCAATGTTTTATATAAAACCCTCTTTGTGATACATAAAATAAAAGGACTCGATAAAGGACAGAACTACGACCGTAAATGGAGAACTCAGTAACATGTCAACTACCGATTCCAATTGAAACTTCAAAAAATATCCAAATAATGAAATATCCATTAGAATGTTAGTACCTCGAATACCTCTCCCCTTTTCTAAATTTTTTCTAAATTTTCACTTATAACATGTGCTAGGCTGGAGAGAACATTATTTGAATATTCATACTTGCTAATGCCTATCGTTAGTCAGCTTAAGCTAAGTACGGGTTACTGAGGGATGACTCTCTAACAACCTTTCAAAAAGGTCCCTTTATTGCTAGATGGTCTACAAAAGGCAACGGTAAACCACTGCATGTCATTGAGACCCTCTTTAGTCCCCATTACCAGCTCATGGGAGCAATTACCATGCAACAAATTCAAACATTTTGTTAACGGTATGCCAGTTTCCTGTATGAGGATTTAGTCTTTACTATCCGTTGTAAATGAAATATTTATGTTAGTGTCTTAATGGTGTAAGACTGGAATAAGCCTGTCACGCAGGGGGTGCGTAAACTTAGCAGTCAATCGCACAAAATATGAATGATAAACAACCGTTTTTCTTTCGTAGTAAGATATTTCATAGTATGATTTTTATTATTTTATTTTTTTTTTCAAATTTCGTAAAAACTGAAATACTAAAGCAAATTGATTGGAAATTAGCTCAAATAAAAATTGAAAATACAAGGAGGTAACAGAAGTCTGAGCAAAGGAAAAGTGTTTTGACTCTGCTTGAGACAGTTGCGCAGATCCGTAGCAAGAAGAATGTCCATCTGTCCCTATAGGCCTCTGTGATTGGGCATCTGACCGCATTAGCTTTTGGTTCAGGGCTGTTATATCCTGCCCTCCATAGCCATATGTCACATACGCTAATTAAGCAGAACATATATCATGTGCCATATGATATATGGTAACAGTGACTCAAATAACAAACAGGTCTGTAATTTTTAAGGGATTTCGTAATATTATAATCAAATTTAATGGCTGCGTTCGCCTGAAGATCGAAATGTAAACACCGAGATCCGTGAAATGTTTGATGTCTTCAAAAAATGAAATGAACTTCTAATGAAATCGTTGTATCTTGTGGAAGTACAAACACCTAGATCCTCCTCCTGACGGTGATTATATGGAAAATTTTGAATGTTTCTAATTTATTATTCTGTTTAATTCACTAGTGATATTCTTCTGTCAACTTCAGGCGAATCTCCAAGTAGAAACAGGTGACCACCGTTGATAACCAAGATCCCACACCGTGAAAGGCGAACCTGCAGCAACGGGGAAATGAATGATATTCGACATCTTTGAAAATCAGTCTCCAACACGTGAAAGGCCATCAATTTACAACGCAATAGTGCCGAAAGGCCAGCACACTATTACCACACTAGATGTCCAACACTTTTTCACAGTGGAAAGACAAAATATGAAAGCTCGTGGCCAACAATCGACACTCTGTAGGGAGCGAACTTTCGACATCAGGGAGATATTCATTGGACGAGGGGACCGGTGAATCAAATAGCCTGCGAAAGTCAGAAAACCAGAGTCGATGATGACCTAGCACACCGTGGATGGGTAACAGTTTTCTGATCTGTGGAAGGTCAATAATCTTTATAACGTCATAGATGGGCAATAACTTTCGACACAGTGGAAACTTAATTATTTTAACTACCATGGAAGGCCAACAGTCATCAAAACTGTGAACGTCAACTGTCTTCAAAACCGTGGAAGGTCAACTGTTTCTAACTCTGTGGATGGCCAAGAATCTTTGACAAAGTAAAGGTCAACAATCTTCAACACCGTGAAGTGCCAAGAATCTTCAACGCCATGGGAGACCAAGAATCTTCAAAATCGTGGAAGACCAAAAACATTCAATTCCGTGGAAGGCCAACAATCTTCAACACCGTGGAAGGACAACAATCTTCCACACCGTGGAAGGACAACAATCCTCAACATCATAGAACGCCAAAAATCTTCAAAACCGTGAAAGGCTAAAAACATTCAATTCCGTGGAAGGACATCAATCTTCAACACCGTGGAAGGACAACAATCTTCAACACCGTGGAAGGACAACAATCCTCAACATCATAGAAGACCACCAATCTTCAAAACTGTGAAAGGCTAAAAACATTCAATTCCGTGGAAGGACAACAATCTTCACCACCGTGGAAGGACAACAATCCTCAACATCATAGAAGACCACCAATCTTCAAAACTGTGAAAGGCCAAAAACATTCAATTCCGTGGAAGGACATCAATCTTCAACATCATAGAAGAGGAAATATCTTCAAAACCGTGAAAGGCCAAAAACATTCAATTCCGTGGAAAGCCAACAATCTTCAACACCGTGAAAGGACAACAAACCTCAACATCATAGAAGACCAACAATCTTCAAAACAGTGAAAGGCCAAAAACATTCAATTCCGTGGAAGGCCAAAAATCTTCAACACCGTGGAAGGCCAACAATCTTCAACGCCGTGGAAAGCCAAATACCATTCGATTCCGTGGAAAGCCGACTGTCTTCAACACCGGGGAAGGCCAACAGTCTTCAACACCATAGATGACCATAAACCTTCAACAACGTGGAAAGCCAACCTTAACACTCTTCTTGGGTTAGCGTAAGTCCCGAAGAATCACAAAAAGCTCAACTGCAGGATGAGAATTCCATACCGAAATTTTCTGTGAATAAATCCTGGATCTTGAAATTGTTAACAAGCTGGACACGAACCTTTACCAGTCTGTGCAAGCGAATTTATTGATTTCAAGTGAACCTTTAAGCCTCCTTGTCAAATAAAATTGTTTTTGTCACTTATCATGATACTGATAATACTCACTATCAAATAAGTGCATGAGAGGTGTTATTATCTATGCTTAAAACGATGTTCTCGACTTTAGTAATTTAAATGGGGAAGACTCCGAGGCGTAGTTTACGTTTTATTAATGTTCATTATGAGTCTCATTAACCAAGTCCTTTGTAAATGTTAGAACCAAGAGAACGTGTATTTAAATATTCATTTAGGCCTTTTCATTAGACTGAATTAAGTGAAAAGTTTAAACAAATGGGAATTGAATATTAAAGTGCAGAGAAAAAATTTCCCCACAGTCTTTAACTCACAGCAATTTTTTCCCTTATGATTCTGAGATGAGACTCAAGTTCTTTTCAGAGGAAATTTGTTAATTATTAACAAGACAGGGAAAATGACTCATTGCTATTTTTAATACTTTAGACAAAGTCTCATTCTTATTAAAAAACGCATTATCTTTTAACGAACATGGGTTAAAATAATATAAATATTATTTGTGGTATATCACAACTATGAATTAGTATTTATGATACTAGGAATCAAGAGAGTAAGTATCACCATGAAAACATGTTACATATACCAATTCAACAATAGTGAAAACCTATCAGTTGGAACTAAATGTCACACCCTAAAATCCAACAGTAAAAGCTAACGTATACCGATCTGAATTGCAAGAAATAAACTGGCAGGTAAAATTTAACCCCACAAAACTTGAACTTCGAGGATTACATAGATTTTCAAAAATAGGTTCAGCTGGATGCTTTCTACGCAATTCAATTGATTTTAAAGCACTAACATGTTTCGGAACCAACTGTAAAAGTCCAACACGCAGGGGCTGCGTTAACTAAGCACATTTTTCACTTGCGTCCGTATTTGCATTTGTCTCATGACTTAAAAGAGTTCAATGAGAACAATATTTGTTATTTAGGCTTCAAATAAAATACTTCATAATATAACAGCTTATTGTTGATATGACATGACTAGGAGTGGGGGTTCACTGAAGGCCAAAACCTAATAAAACACAAATATCTCGGTTAACATTAAAGATAATGAACACATGTACATAACAACATTTACAGATCTTTTAATTTAAAGTAAGATTGGTTCTATAAATATTTTGGATCCGACGTACAGTAACGGAGATATTTCGAATTTTCGAAAATCCTCCCCTCTAAACAACCCCCCCCCCCTCCCACTGGTCCAATTTTAAGCCATTAACGAACTTGATCTTTATTTTTATATAAATTGTTTAAATATGGAGTTTGGGAACGATCAAACAAAAATTGCGACCGCTAGAGCGTTGAACGGACCTCATAGTCATCATCTCTTGGGTAGGATCGATGGACATTCGAAGAAAATGATCGAAAATCGCGTCATGAATACGACCTCAGTAGCTGATTTAAGGGAAATCTGCTAAAACGACACAAAGTCTAATATAGTAGCTGAGTATTTTCTATTATTTTTTTTTCCTCGAAAATGAAAACATTCACTAACATACCAAAATATTATACCCAGTTATCTTTAAGTATAAGCTATAAATTATCGAAAAGAAATAAAATATTTTACCATAGTATAAGACTTCTTAAAGTCTTACAGTTGGTTCCGAAAAATGTAAGTGCTTTACAATTATTAATTCTCATTACTACCTTAACCACCGTAAGAGTTATAACTCTCCCCAAATAACTTCTATTTATGTTGTCAATGAGAGCTATTTCCATACATTTCAATGAATTAAATATAAATACAGTTTTAGTTAAGAATTATTTCAAAATCCGTTCAATTAAAACACACTCTGCATTATAGTTATTAGTTATTCCCAGTTAGTAATTACTTCAATGACAACGTGTTCATTCAATTACGTGCAACACATTTGCATACTCACCAACTGATACGTAGACTAATACCACGAGAAGCCACCCGACCATTTTTACGCGTCAGATGAGGCGGTAGGCAGTCCCATACCTGAAAAAAAAATTACATAGTTTATTATTCACTGAATTGTACATAAATATTTATTGAAACATTGACAATAATATATTTCATAAATAATATTTAGAAAATATTGAACAACTTTCTCACCAGTTGAAATTGTTTACTAATGGTTCATTTATCAGGAGCATCCAATAATATATAGCATTTAGAGATTGACTAATTAAAAGAAATTAAAGAAAAAGATAATATTAAATGAACTGGATAAGTAAGATTCACGATAAACAACCACATTTAAAAGTAAAAAAATGTCCGTCACGCAGGGGCTGCGTAAACTAAGCAGATTTCCCATGTGAAGTTTTACAATAGAGAAATCTGTATACTGGTAACACAATACCACCGTGATTAAATACAAACGGTAATGAGAAATCTTTCAGTTAATTAAAATAAATTCCCAACTGAAACGGATTCTGAATTGTAAGAATAATTTATATTTTAATAACTCAAATTTTAGTAGTCCAAGAACTAAAGAAGGGGAGAGGGGCGGATGAAAAGAACGTATTTGCATAAATCTCACAAAGTAACGAAGGTAAGGGAAGGTTAGAAACGACAGGTAAGGTTAGAAGAAGCTTCCACCTGAGCCGAGTATGAGCCGGAAATGGCCGAACTAACCCGACCACAGACTTCATAAAAATGCAAATAACTCGGTTAACATTCAAGATAGAGTATAAATGTATATAACAATATTTATAGTAAATTTAATTTGCAATAAGATTGATTCTGTACAATTGTTCGATCCGACATATAGTAACGGAGATATTTCGAATTTTCAAAAATCCTCCCCTCTAAACCCCCCTCCCATTGGTCCGTTTTCAGCCGTTAACGAACTTGATCTTTCTTTTTACATAAAACGACTAAATATCGAGTTTGGTACCGATCAAATAAAAATTACGACCGCTAGAGCGGTAACAGACAAATATATATAGATAGATAGATAGATTTCATTTTCGTCATCTACTGGGTAGGATCGATGGACATTTGAAGAAAAATTTCGAAAATTCCGTCATGAGTACAACCTTAATAGCTGATTTCCCTTATGGGAAATCTGCTAACAATAAGACAAAGTTTAATCTTCAAAATATATATTAATAATCAATTAAAAGTTTACAAATATTTTTATTGCTTTTTGTTTAAAAAAAAAAATACTAAGAAAATAAATAAAACAAAAAATCACTAATAAAACGGAATACAGAAAATCAAGCATTACGTTACAGAAGATTTCCCTAAATGATACCTATTAAGAAGGTAGAATATAAATCTGAAAGTAAGATACAAATTTGATACACTAGCTTATTATTAACATGAAATAACTAAAAATGGGAATTTACTGAAGGATGAAAACTAAAACATGAAAATATAGAGAAAAAAGTGTACAGACTATCATTTATAGAAAATTAACTTTGCAACAACATCTCATTTTCATCCCATTGGATCGATGGACATTTGGAGGAACTTTTTGAAAATCGCGTCAGGAATACAACCCCAATAAGTGATATGTGATTTCCCAAATGAAATCTACTAATAAGACTTAATGAAGCAGATGTAATAGATAGATCTTTAATAATTTGACCTAAACTGAGTTTTGACTAGTAAATTAATTTAGTCTGTTAAGAGAGATTTTTATGAATTTGTTGTACATGAAATATTTTCAACTGCTTCAAATGACAATTCAGTGTAGCAACTGACAATATATTATAAATTCAGTTCTAAATATGTTTTTTTATTTTTTATAAAAGTGGAAAACCCTTTTACTGAATACTATTGTTTGGAGCTTAACAATAAACTTCATCATCGATAAAGATGAATACCATTTGTTCAATATTCGTAAATCATGAATGAAAAGAACAAATAAAGGAAACAATAATATTTCTCCGTAATTATATTAAAAACTAATTAATACACATTCCTAAAGCAACCGGGAACTTGTTAGCCTAATTTATGTATGTGCAGAACTATTAATTTGGTGCCCAGCCCCCCCCTTCTCATATGAATATGTATAAGCTAAGTTTTGCATGAGTTAGTTCAACTACCACTGGTCTGTCAGTCAGAGGGCGCTGGCAACTACGCCAACAATTAAAAACACAATTCAACAATTTTTTGTTGATAATGTGTTAGACTTTGTTAAAATGGACTATTATATTAATAAGAAAATCAAACTGTTTTTTAAATCTATCTATTACGTTAAACATATTTAAATACATTCTAGGAAGTGAAGCATATTTGTTTTGAAACGTTTTATATTGTTAATGCGGTATCATTCAGAATTCTTGAAAGAAAAGTTTGAAGATGAAAATAACGGTTACAAAATTTACCTACCATACAAAATGTTTTTTTTTTTTCATAATCTAAAATCAAGCCCTTTGGTTTTTATTCATCCGCATAAAGTATGAGTGTGGTTTGCCGCAATATATGTGAAATAATTTAAAAGTTGCAAAACAAAAAAAAAATACAAAAGAGTCAGAGATTCTCCAAAAAATAACATATTCCAGCAACTTGTTTTTTCCTCCTAATTATAATTTTTTTTAATATTTGAGATAAATTTACTAAATCAATAGAATTTATAAATTTAAGGCAAGTGATAATGCAAAACGTTAAAATTTTCTGGTCACATTTTATTCACAGATATTTATTCTAGCCTATTTTAGTAATGAAATGATTTTAAATTATAATTATTCCTGTTTTAATTTCCGTGTTGAGTGAGTTCAATAAAAAACATATTTGGTATTTAGGCTTAAAATAATGTGCTCCATAATATAACAGCTTATTGTTAATAAGACATGAGTAGGAGTAAGGGGTTTTACTGAAGGCCAAAAACCAAATAATGCAAATATCTCGGCCAATAATGAAGATATTGAAGAAACGTATAACATAAATGTATGTAGAATATTACATTTACAATAAGTTTGTTTCTATACAAAATTTCGAAATTCGCTCTCTAAACCCCTCCTCCAACTGATCCGACTTTAGCCGTTAACGAATGTCATCTTTGTTTTTACATAAAACGTTTAAATATCGAGTTTGGTATCGATCAAACAAAAATTGAAACCGCTAGAGCGTTAACAGAAATCTGCTAAAATACTATTAATCCAGGTTATTAAACTTCAAATGATTTAATGCAATATTACAATATATAAATATACTCGTAGACTTCCACGGTCCTGGTCATTAATACTATTAAGGTCTTCTGGTATTGACCGTGTCTTCATGTTTGGTGCCAACGTTTCGCTAGACATGCTTCCACCTTCCTCAGGGCTATCTCTGAGACTGAAGAGTTGTTAGTTCATCTCTGGTATATATTTGAGTCTTATCCGATTTTCCTTGGGCGGAGTCTTCCCTTCCAGGTGTCTACGACTACTTGGTCCGGTGGTCGTTCATCGCCTATACCGTCGTTTTCGTTTCTTATTCGAGGTCTCTGTGGAATGACCGGCTTCCAGAGTTGTCTGTATCCATCCTCTCTATTGAAGTTGTTAGGGCATTTCGCTATTTCTATAGCTTCTCGAACCAGTCTTTCTTGGTAACGGTCCACCTTTGCCAGTACCTTGACTTCATCGAATTTAATGTTGTGGTTGGTTTCCCAGAAATGTTCGGCTATGGCTGATTCTTCTGTCCGAAACTTTTTTAAACTCTTGATGTGCTCGGCGACCCTGGTGTTTATCAATCTGCCGGTCTGGCCATAGTATTCTGAGCCGCAGGAACATGCTATGCTGTATATCCCCGGGATTTTTTTGTGGAGTTTATCTTTGCAGATAGGTAACATCTGAGCTATTTTCCTGTCAGTGCCAAATGCTGTTTCTATGCCTTGCTTCTTGAGTATCCTAGAGATCTTTTCTGTTGTACCTTTAACAAAAGGTATTACGGCTGTTTTCCGGAGTTCCTCTTCATTTGTTCTTGTCTTCTTTTCTTTTTTCTTTTTGAATTGATTTCTGATTATCTCTTTTCCGTAGCCATTCATTAGCAGAGCAGTCATCAAGTGTCGTTTTTCCTTTGGGAGGTTCCGTGGCTCTGAAATTCTCTCAGCTCTAGTGACCAATGTATGAATTATCCCATTCCTCTGTGCTGGATGGTGATGAGATCCAGCATTTAGGTATCTGTTGGTATGTGTTGGTTTTCTGTAACCGCATGCCCCAGCTGTCCGTTTGGTTTCCTTTCCACCAGAACATCCCGAAACGGTATCTTAATCTCACGTTCGATCTCCATCGTGAACTCAATGTTGGGGTGTATTGAATTAAGATGCCGCAGAAATTGTTCTAAAGTCTTCTCTCCTTGTGGTTATATGACGAACGTGTCATCCACATATTTAAACCATGTTTTCGGTTTTAGTCTTGCCGTTTCAAGTGCCTTCTTTTCAAATTTCTCCATGTAAGCATCGGCTGCATTTGGACTTAATGGCGACCCCATGCTGGCTCCATCCATTTGTTGTAGAAATTGCCGTTGAACAAGAAATATGCTGATTGCAGGCAGATTTTGGCTAGCTGGGCTTCTTCTTCCATTAAAAATTCCTTCATGATATTTAACGTTTCTTGAATTGGAATTTTCGTAAAAAGTGACTTAACGTCAAAACTGACGAGACGATCGTTTTCATCGACCCGATGACCTTAATAGTATTAATTACAATATATGCTAAAACTTATACTCTCAGAACTCTAGGTTAAATAAAATATGGATCCAAAAAAAAAAAAAAAAAAAACAATTAAAGCTAAAAAACACTGAGATAAATTTTCAGCTCTATCAATTTCCGGATTAGAGATTTATAAAATGGGTAATACAAAAGAAAAGCCGACAAAGATGATAAAGTCATTAAAAGGCCCTTGGAGAGAGAATGACTCCCGCTCACACCCATAACAACCTCAATGGTCGGGCATAACAGTTTAGTATAAAAAATATCGGGCTAATAACAGTAGGGCATTAGGAACAGCTGGCTGGAATGTATGGTATCACTGCTAACCTACAGGCTGGGATTAGAGGGTGGAAGGAAGCTCTCGGGGGAAAAGATGGCGGCTTTGAGAGTTTTAAACTCATAACCATATGGTTATTAGCAGATTTCCCTTTGAGTTGAATCAGCTACTAATGTCCCACTCATGATGCTATTTTTTTTAAGTCTTCAAATGTCCATCGATGATGAAATAAAAGTCCATTACGGAGGGGCTGGTACGATACACTACTGTTCACATCTCGTCACATATAATCTCTATTTCTGAATTATTACATTTACTTGATGCTATAATTCTTGCTCTATCAAAACTAGGGCAATCCCAGAGCACCAAAATACCGATTGTCTTAGTTCTTTACTCTACATAGGAAACCTTTATAATTCCCAACCACTTATTACATATATATATATATTATATATATATATATATATTAAATATATATATATATATATATATATATATATATATATATATATAAAATATTGAACGGACGTCATTTTCGTCATCTCCTAGGTAGGGCCAATGGACATTTCATGACATTTTTAAAAAATAGCGTAAAGAGTTTATACATTTCTTTATCTGACAACTCGTTTGTTTGTAATTCATTTTTTTAATAGCCTCCCACACCAATAGTTAAAAAAGTGATACTTCAATGAATATAGAAGCATTTACATCTGCTTCAACGTGTTTTCACCTAAACATTGAATTCTTTGTCTAATTCTCGTTTTCTACCGCGACGAGAGGTCTCATAAAAAAGTTACCAAGTATAATTCAAATATTGACAAACGGAATTGGATAAAGGTTTTCAAATATAAACATTTCCTCCCCCCCCCACGTTTTAATTTTTCATAAAAGTGAGGCATTTCCATTCCAGAATATTTTTTCATTTGTTTCCTCCTATTGCTACAGCTGGCTATAAAAAATAAATAAATAAAAATGAATATTTTTTGTTACGGGAATAATTTTTAGGGAAGTAATTTGAACAAAAGGTCTATGACTATAAAAAAATATGCTCGTTTTAAGAAACCGTTACTCCATTTATAATTGAGATCAGTATTAAAATATGATTTTACAAATGATTAGTCTGCATGATATTATAGCGAGTTTCGGGGGAAAATTTTGTCTTTTCATATTGTATCATTTATTATCAAGATTAGTTACATATTTAACTTGAGAGTCTCGACTAAAAGCCATGACTTTTAAATGTGCTCCTACTTGTAGCGCACAGTTTAAAATAATTACAATAGTAAAAAACACCCCTCCTCCTCCAAAAAAAAAAACATAAATTCATGTGTAAGTGTATTCAATACAAAATACAAAGACTTTAAAAGAAATATTAGATCTGCAAAAACATGCGAATGATAAATTATGTTCCGGAGGTTTTCCTTTACATACTCATAACAAAATCGAAGTGACAAGGTTTATTTTTGAAGATAACATAATTACTGTAGCACTTTATAGCCGTGTGATAAAATTAGATTTAACTGAGGCTAATTGGGACGGGTTATTTACAGGTTACCATCCTTTTCTATCCAGGGTGGGACTAAGGATTTTATTTAATGAATTCCGAAACTAAATAAATTCCTATTGCCCAGGCGGAAATTGAACTCGCCACTCTAGGTTTACCATGTGAGATTTTCCTATAAGTCAGATGAAGGAATCATGAAAAATATTAGAATATTGTTTTCTAAGTAATTCATTTTTTTTAATTGAACATTTGTCAAAAAAAAAACTTTGGAAGAATGAAATCATGTGAATTGGAATAGAAAATGATTTTCTTTGTTTTATACTACTGAGGCTAATCGGGATGTGTTGTGTACAGGTTAACCTCCTTTTCTGGTCAGGAGGAGGCAAATAGTTTTCTTTAGCGAGCGTTTCATTAAATGAATGAGTAATGATCATAAATATTATTCCGAATGGAGTAAGTTTTGTTCATTACTCTGAAATATTTTCTTCCAACGCGGCTGCTCTATTTTCCGCAGACTGCCACAATTAATAAATTTCACCTGGCATATTTCCTTACACGGAGGTAGAAAGAAGGCAAAACAAACCAAAAAAAAAAAACCCTGAAAAATCTACCTCAAGTGAAGTACGGGCTTTAATGTGAGCCTTTCATACGAAGCTGTCCGATACGGATTATAGATGGGAGCTGGAGGGTATAAAATAAAATGACAGTGACTACATTAATCTCTGGGCAATAGGGAGAGGGTTGTTATATATAGGGATTTTTCCCCGCCGGCGAGGGAATGTATGCTGGTTTTATTTAAAATACCTGATTACTCCCGGGGGAGCGCTCCGCCTCGACACAATTAGCCCCAGCTAAAGCCCACAAATTGTTTTACAATGATGGATCCTTTAGCAAAATACGGGCAACTCTTTGCCAGCGGCAACACTATCTCCAGCCAATTTATATGGTAACCTCTCCGAATGGGCTCCTATTTCCCCCAACTATAACTTTATTCCCTTCTGTATATTGGTAAATGCTATAACTATATGCTAAAGCATACATAGTTAGAGCTAAATGAAAAGCATTTTAGCTCCCCAGTCATATTTTTTCAAACATAAATTCCCAAAATAGAAACTGATACTTATAACATGCCACTAAAAGTGTCTGATATATACTATTTTAGTAAATCAGCTATTGAGATTGTACTCATTCGATTCTACCTAGTAATGACGAAAATGAGGTCCGTTCAAAATTATATATTTACTTGTATGTTATAGCTCAAGCGTTCGCAATTTTTGAGTTATCGAGATCAAAATCGACATGTATTCGTTCTTTGTATAAGGATCAAGTTCGTCAACGGCTGAAATCGGACAAGTGGGAGAGGGGGTTTGGAGGGGGAGAATTCTGAAAATTCGACATGTCTCCGTTATTAGGCGTCGGATCGAAAAAAACGTATAGAACTAATCTTATTGTAAATTTAATTGCCTATAAATATTTTAATGCGCATATTTTCTCTAATATGAATATTAACCATGATATTTGGAATTTTTTAGTTTTCAGCCTCCAGTAAACCCTTGTAAAACGTGATCCTCGTGAAAAATTGTGTTTAAATGAGACCTTTATTATTGGAGATACATGCGAATTCGTGGTAGGATGGCTTCATCAATGTGGTAATATGTCACTAGTGTCATGCCAGAACGTGGAAAATCTCCTTAGTTTACGCAGCCCTTGCGTGACAGAACGTTTTTCGCGCCCAGAGCTGAGTCAAACTAAGTTATGGTTGATATCTAGCCTAATAGTCTACTATTTGAGATACGAATACAACAAGGAAGAAAAGAGTGCTAGTCCCACACAAACAAGTCAACAGAAGTCGACGGAATTCAGCTCCTCATTTTAGGATTACCGTGTGAGTTGAAAGCCAACGCTTTGACTCAAATGGTTTTTTTTTTTTTTTTTTTTTTTTTTTTTTTTTGTGGAGATTTATAACCGGGACAATAGGAATTTATTTGTGACGAACGCATTAAATAAAATCCTTAGTCCCACCCTGGCTAGAAAATGGTGGTAACCTGTAGATAACCAGTCCCTATTAGCCTTAGTATCAAAAAGTGGACGTTTATAAATAATAATTATCATTTCATTTTATAAATTAAGAATAAAATGATGAGAAATAAGAGTGTGAAAATAAATAGTAAATAAAAGGAACATATAATGTTTGTATCACTCTAAAGCAAAGCGATAATGGTTGACTTCTTTTTTAATGTTTGTATTTTGCTCTATTATGAATTATATTCGGTTGTTTGTTTTATTTTTCCGTGAAGACATATTTGCACTGTAATGTCCAGCTGTTATAATTTTGTTTCAATATTTTATTCGTTGGCTATTGATTTATCAAAATTAAATTCATGAGCGGAGTCAAGCCCACAAAGACCCTTGTAAAATAAAATAAAAATAATACAAAATAGCTCTGTGATTCTGATAATGAAAAATGAAGGAATTTCCAATCCTTATCCTTGATTAAAGTGAAAGAGGGTTGAGGGATCTTTCTTCTGGAGGGAGTGAAGGATAAAAGGTTCATTCATTTAGGGTTTATACCGGCCGTTATAGCTGCCGCAAATCACCCCCAGATCATCCCCAACTATTGAATAATCAATATTATCTAGACCTATTTTCATTTTCATCATACTAAATAGTATTATTCCACTGGGGAATAAATTCAATTTCGCCTAATCCTCAGACCTTGTCTTTATTATCAGCTCAGATATTGAATAAGATCTACTTAAGCGATGCCAGGAATAAGGGAAATTAGCATTTCCAATCTATTCAACTATGCTTTCACCCTTTCTTTTATTTATAATTATATTACAATCCACTTCCGCTTTCTTATCACAGCGATGTTATCACATGATTAATGGTTTCATTAAAGGGGCATGCTGGTGTTTTAAAGAGACATATGTTTTACACAGTTGATATTTCAAGGATTTGTTTCACAGAGTTGATATTTTAAGGATATGAACCTCACAATCTGGATGTACACAATAGGCTTGCTTTCCTCTACAATGTGTTTTATTTAAGCAAAGTGCACTTTCAGAACAACAGCTCCGTGTTCAGTGTCTGTTGAAATACACAAAACCAAATGAACAACATGCAATCAACGCTATTTAAAATATTAAACAAATACAAAAAACCTTAGACTAAACAAGGAATAATACTAAAAGTTAAAGGTAGAATAAATAAAACTAATAATATAAATAAATATCACCAGGCCTCACTTAAAAGTATAATACATACGAGTCAACAGATACAATTTAAGACTAAGTACTAAAGGTGCTATACATTGGCATTTTAAGCATATGGACTTTACAGGATAATGGTACACCTTCATAGGTTAGTATCTCAAGAATATTTAGTTGACAGGTTGGCATATTAAGAATATGAACTTCACTGATCCCTGTTCCAATGATACAACGCAACAAGTTGGCATTTTAAGCATATCAACTTCACAGGGTAATGATCTACCTTCACATGTTAGTAGTGCTTTGGTGGTTAGCATTTTAAGTATAACTGCACATGTTCTGTTCCATTGATATTAAGACACAAGGACGCATTTTAAGCATATGAACTTCACAGACGAATGATATACCTTCACAGGTGAGTATTACAAGAATATTTACTTGGCTGGATGACATTTTAAGGATATTTACTTCACAGGTCGCCGTTCCATTGATAAAAAGCCACTTGATGGCATTTTAAGAATATCAACTTCACGGGTAAATGATATACTCCACATGTTAGTATTACAAGAATATTTACTTGGCTGGATGACATTTTAAGGATATTTACTTCACAGGTCGCCGTTCCATTGATAAAAAGCCACTTGATGGCATTTTATGAATATCAACTTCACGGGTAAATGATATACTCCACATGTTAGTATTACAAGAATATTCACTTGGCTGGATGGTATTTTAAGTATATTTACTTCACAGGTCCCTGTTCCAATGATATAAAGCCACATGGTGGCATTTTAAGCATATCAACTTCACAGGTTAATGATATACTCCACATGTAGTATTTAAAGAATATTAACTAGGCTGGATGACATTTTAAGGATATTTACTTCACAGGTCGCCGTTCCATTGATAAAAAGCCACTTGATGGCATTTTATGAATATCAACTTCACGGGTAAATGATATACTCCACATGTAGTATTTCAAGAATTTTCAGTTGGCTGGATCGCATTTTAAGGATAAGAACTTCACAGGTCCCTGTTCCATTGATATAAAGCCACATGGTGGCATTTTAAGAATATGGACTTTACAGGATAATGATATACTCCACATTTAGTATTTCAAGAATATTCACTTGGCTGGATGGTATTTTAAGTATATTTACTTCACAGGTCCCTGTTCCAATGATATAAAGCCACATGGTGGCATTTTAAGCATATCAACTTCACAGGTTAATGATATACTCCACATGTTAGTATTACAAGAATATTTACTTGGCTGGATGACATTTTAAGGATATTTACTTCACAGGTCGCCGTTCCATTGATAAAAAGCCACTTGATGGCATTTTATGAATATCAACTTCACGGGTAAATGATATACTCCACATGTTAGTATTACAAGAATATTTACTTGGCTGGATGACATTTTAAGGATATTTACTTCACAGGTCCCTGTTCCACTGATATAAAGCCACATGGTGGCATTTTAAGCATATCAACTTCACAGGTTAATGATATACTCCACATGTAGTATTTCAAGAATATTCACTTGGCTGGATCGCATTTTAAGGATAAGAACTTCACAGGTCCCTGTTCCATTGATATAAAGCCACATGGTGGCATTTTAAGCATATCAACTTCACAGGTTAATGATATACTCCACATGTAGTATTTCAAGAATATTTACTTGGCTGGATGACATTTTAAGGATATTTACTTCACAGGTCACCGTTCCATTGATATAAAGCCACTTGGTGGCATTTTAAGCATATAATTTCACAGATTAATGGTATACTTTCACAGGTTAGTATTTTCACACGGCAGGTTGGCATTTTAAGGGTATTTACTCCACAGGTTGGTTGAGAGGCAGAAGGGGAAACAGGGTACAGTGTAATGTTTTTCTTTCCTTTACATTCAGCTAAATTTAAATTAAACTGAACAAAATTCAACCTTCCCTCAGCCTCGGTGGCCTTTTTTACTCTCCAATATCCTACTTGTATTAAACTGTGAAAATAAATTCAAGAAATAGTTCTCACGTGAGTCCCATTATTGATTAGTACTAAAAATACATATTGTTGCAGAAACTACGTACATGAAAAAGTGCACAGAGTTAGTCACGTATTTAAGAAGTACGATGTAGATCTAAGGAACCGACCCATGGAAGGAACAGGAACATTGGCGTTAAAGAATGTTGCCAGTGATACTCGTCTAGGATCTACGCTTTTCTGAAGTTTCTTTTAATCTCACCGCCCATCTATAAAAGCGGCCCAGCTCGCTCGAGTGTTAGTTTGTTCTTAGTTCTCTTCAAGTGAATAACAGTGCGTTAAGTGCAGCTTTAGTGATCAGTGCATTTTAGTTACAGTGCGGTGCTGTGTTTATGTAAAGAACAATGTAGTGCCGTGTTTATGTAAAGAATAGTGCAGTGCCGCGGAAGCTCAGTGCAGTCCGTGTTTTTGTAAACTTCAGTGATCGAGAGTTATTGTACAATAACTATTATTGAGACAATATTGTGTAATAAGAAGTGAAGTTACCAGTGCATAATTGTGAGTAATAGTTGAGAATAATTTACCAAGTGTGTAGTGCATTGTCAAATAAATTCTGCAGTGATAAAAAATCTAAAGCTTGTGTCTTTAATATTGCAATCCAAAAGAACTTTAATAAACAACGTTTATCACTTTTTTTATAAACGTAACAATATCGATCGTGATGGGATTTTAAATACCAATATGAAAGCACTGTGGAATATAAGTTTTGCCTTCTTCCAGTTTAACTATTTATAGTTTTTTTTGTTTGTTTTATTTTTATTTTGTTTTTTTCCTCATGTTTTAAATATAGTAACAATTTATATTTAGTTTTGTCCATTCTATTTATTTTATACATTTGTAAATGCCAGCTGTGTAAAAATGTTAATATTTATTTAATTTTGTGAAATTATATTTTAGCTTGTTAAGAATCGCTTTTATAGCGGCATGGTTCTATTTATTTTGTACATTTGTAACATTTGGCTTTGTACAAATTTTTATATTTATCTAATTTTGTAAAATTATATTCAAACATGTCAAAAGATGAATCGCCATTGTAGCGGCATCTCAAATAAATAATAAAATAAATACCAATATGCTAGATAAATTGTAATGCAGATAACAGAAAAAAATATTGATAAGAGGTAAAGTGTTTTTAAAACTACCCTTGATCTATAACTACCATATAATTCGTTCATCTTGCAAATTTAAATTTCATGAATGCTAAGAAAATGACAAATATGTGTAGTAGAGTACTACTTTTGACGGGCTTGATGCTGGTGGCATCGCATGGAAAGTGTGTGCCAGCTGTACTCGACCAACAGCCAGGGACGACGGTCTCCCCGACAGATATGACTACAGTACCATCTATACTGGAGGTTCCAACCCTCTGTAATAATTATAAAAATCTACAGCACGGTAAAGCGATTGAGCAAGACATGTTCAAACAATGGAAATTTCTATTCTTCAATTAACTTAACCTTCAAAATGAAGTTTGTGACCCTTTGCGACTTCATTCAACAGCTGTTGCGAGCAATAGACTGTCCTATGTAAATGCTGTAAAAGTGTTGAGTCGTTCAGCTCTCACTTTACTTCTAGAGTTCCCTTAATTAAATTACAAGTCCCCTCAAAACTACCCATATAATTAGTGACGTACAGTTGGAGCTCTAATGAAAATTTTAATCTCCTCTCTCACAGTTGATAAAGTTTCAAGCGCTTCAGTTGAAGTGAGAGCGTTTTGCCGAAAGTTCCCGCTCTAAAACTACAGAAAACTGTTTTCCCCCGCCCGCGAGGTCACAGACTTGTGTTTGCGCCCCTTTGAGGCAGCGTGAAAAGTTATACATGTGTAGAATATGTTGTTTGAAATTAAGCCTTTGTTTGTAATTCCAACGGAAAGTTGTCTAATAAGCATTTCCAGACCAAATATTACTTTCAATTAAGCTATTCTGGAAATGTGTTCGTGACATGTATATATAAATTGTTTGTTATATTATAATTAAATAATAACATCATCTTTGTAGGTTGGAATTTATAATTTAAAAAATTCGGCTCTTTCCCCCTGAAAACATAAGGAGAAATAGAGTAGTGCTCTTGGTCTTATGATTTCATTTATATATCGAACAATATACCTAACTACGGCTGTTATGGAGAAGGCAATAAATACGGAGGTTCTATTATAAGTTACGTAACTACGCACTGTTTTATTCTCTTAAAATACTGAACTGTAGTACTGTGAATACAAAACGATACCAAAAATGATTAAACTAAGTTTTAAAAAAAAAATTGTCGGTGCATAAAAATTCACTCTAAAAACTATGTTTATGCTCAATTAAATCAATACTAAAAATAACATTAAAGTATCTGCAACTCATTTTTTGACTTCAAAGCAAACTTCCAATTTTGGGTGAATAATCGCATCCTCATGGATTTCGTTGGTTTGTTTGATTATTGTCAAAAAACATCATAGCCATCAATGCTCAATACTGTTCAGACATTATTTGAGTTCCCGATTATGGGAAATCACAGACACATGAACGCTAGGCCGACTTTTTTTTTTTTTTACTTTATATTTTTTATTTCAACCCCCCTTCTGGGGGGGGGCTGTAAGGGGGCCTCTCCGTATGCCTTGAAATTACGTACCGGTATCACAGTAATCAATTCAACTATTAAAGAGAAAATAAATTTTCAAACAAACTATTTAAATAAATACTAAGAAGAAAGCTATTATTAACTAGACTAAACGTATGGACTATTAAAACAAACAATGGAATTATAGTAATTTAAAAAAAAAATGGATTTGCATGAAGTCTTTATTATACATTGCAATATTATTTCATTTTCATTAAGTGATTGAGAATTATGTTTTTGGACAGAGAGACAAGAACTACAATTTCATATCAATGCAAAAGAAATAACCTGAAAATTCTCCGGATCTTATGGCTATCTAGAGCATTGTTCTTATTACAATTTTGTTTGCGTTTTAGCCGATTTCGGTTAAGGGAAAACAGCTATTGACGTTGCACGCGATATTCGAAAAATTCTTTCTGCTACCCATAAAATATTAACGATAAGCTATTGTTAACCTCTTCACTCCAAGGTTAAATACCAAATATGGTTTTCATTGAGCTTTTTCTTTATGAGACACATGTAATTAAGTTCTGACGAATGAAGTTGATGACGTCATCAATTAAGAACTTAAACCAATATTTAACCGTTTAATTGAATACTTAGTTCAAAATCCTTAGTTCTACCCTGACTAGAAAAGGATGGTAACATGTAGATAAACCGTCTCATTTAGCCTTAGTAGCATAAAGTGAACTTTAATAACTGAATAAATAAATAATTCAATACTAATGTTCATAGGCGTTAATAGCTGGAATTTACGGGGAGGGGGTGGGGTTAAGAAGGGGGAATACGAAAATACAAAATACCCCCAGTACTATGTGTAGTATTGAAAAATGTTACAGAACCAATCTAAGTGCTCTACAACAGTAGTTAATGAGATCCCCACTTCTAAATTTCATAGGTTTTTAATTTAGATCCAGAAAATATATGGTGAGATCGGATCAGTAGTGTGACGTAGCAGCAAGTGGGAAATTTGCTTTGTTCACGCAGCCCCTGTGTACGGACTCTAATATGGCAAATTCTACCACATTTCCATACAACTATTCAAAGGTTACGCAGGGGATTCCCACGAATTACGAAAAATGTATTTCCACAAGCGGGAGAGATACGGGGAATGGGCTCAAGTTTTCTTACAGCGGTAAAACAATCCAAGTCGAAGTTAAACAGAAATATAGAGGGGGCGGTGTCTATCAGCCCCCCCCCCCCGGAAGATGTTTAGAATTGTTTGCCGAGGCATAAAGATATCAATGGATTCGGCCCCGCTAGAGAGCAGTTTTAAAGTTGGATTCAATCAAACAGATACTCCTCCCCCCTCCCTCGTTCTTCGACCAGTTTAGAGTTCAGCCCCAAGGAGTGTGGGGAGGGGGCAGAGAACTTTTAATTGGGCCCCGCTGCCTCTTCCTTTCTCCAACCAGTTTCATTTCAACATTGAACAAGCGGATCAAGTCTCGCCATGTTTAAAAGCTACACCGAATTTACATACACTTTACCTAGAATATTGGAAGCTTGAAAGTGGATAGGTATCTCAGCCGAACACTTTCTTACGAATTCAATTTCTATCAAAAGAAAGAACATGCAAATAACAACCTTAGGAATAATTTCGAATTAGACGAAAATGCTGGGTTCAATTTTACTTCAGTGTTGCACTCCCATGTTATGCCACTAGCATTGCCAATTCACAGCTCCTAGACAATAAACCGTGCGTTTTCAGCGAAATTGAATGAATCCCCAGAAAGTTGGGAATACTACTGTTTTTAGAAGATTTCCCTAAAGGGAAATCAGCTATTGAGGTCGTACTCATGACGCGACACAAACAAACACACACTTGTCTGTTACCGCTCTAGCGGTCGCAATTCTTATTTGATCGCAACCAAACTTAATATATAAGCGTATCATACAAAACTAAGGCTTGATTTCGAAATCGAACAAGTGGGAAGGGGGAAATACCACCGTTATTATAAGCCGGATCGTAAAATTGTATTGAACTACTTTTATTGCACACAAAATGTACTATAAGTATTCTTATATAAATTTATTCTCTATCTTTATTATTGACGGAGATATTGCATACTTTAGTTGTTGGCTCTCAGTAAACCCCCCACTCCTGATCCTTTCGTAATAACAATAAGATGTTATAATATGAAGCAACTTATTTGAATCACAAATACCAATAATATTTGTATACCAAATAATGTTTTCAATGAACTTTTCCATTTTGAGATAAATGCAAATAAGTGATGCAAGTGGAAAATCTGCTTAGTTAACCCAACCCCTGCGTGACGGAGTTTTGTTTCAGTCTCATCTTTGTCTATGTGCTGCAAACAACGAAATGCAGAGTTCTGCGAAATGTATTTATTTATTTTACTCAAGTTAATCAATTATTTTAACAAAGTGTAAATATGTATATTTTCCAACCAAATAAAAATCAGTGTTGTATTTTAAACTTTAGTTTTTCAAATACGTAAGGAAGAACTTTGAAATATGAAGTGCTTGTCAAACTTATATGAGGAGTACTGAACGTGTCACATGGTAAAAATCAGTACTAAGTGGAAAAAGTTATAAAACAATACTCTTGACTATACTGTTAACTTTATAAGAATTGTTCTGTTTTAAAAAGTTTTGTGCAAATGTTTGTTATATAAGTTCATGTGCGATGCGCTCAGAAAATATACTCTCACTGAATAAGGATAATTTAGAGAGGAAACCAATAAAAAAATTGTATAAATCTTTACTAAAAACATAAAAAAGACATTAGCATATCTTTATAGGTCTCAATATATTTTTGGCGAATACTGATCTAAATAAATTAATAGTTAATACGTAGGAAATTCGAAGATATATTGCACTAAGACTTTAACATAAGAGAGTATTTGCCTTTATTATTGGCCTACCTTAGAGGATCTGCAAAAAAGGGTACTTACTCAGTTAAAAGGTAACAATCTTTGTATAACCCACAAAGAAATAAAACTTCTTCAATATTTCATTTTTGAGATAACTAAATTTTTCGGTAGCACAAATGAAATAAACTTGACTTACTGGTATCGCAAAACCATCCCCAAATTGAGTATTGTGAATTCATCGTTAAAATCTTACACCAAAAATAAAACGATTAATAGTACAAATGCGGCTTCCAAATAATTAATAACTGTCAGGACATTAATTGACGAAATATTAAATTTTTAAAAGTAAGCTAGTAATAAAAATTGGAAGCATTGACAGAGAAATATATTCTTCTTATTCTGGACCCAATATTTTTATATGTTCTTCGTAGTTTCATAGCAAGCGCCACCAATAAAAAACATTTTTTTATTTTTTACTAATTGTACTTTGTTATTCATTTTATTCTTCATTTTGAGAAGTTTCTTCAAGCCTTCTTCATCAAGATTCATAATTAGAATTTCAAAATAAAATTGTTGTAAAAATGTTTTTAATTGGTGACCCTTCCCATGAAACTGCGAAGAACATAGAGAAATATATTATTTAAACTTTTTATTTATCGTTGATGAAAGTTGCGTGTAATAAAATATCGTTACCGCTGACGCCATAGGTCATTTTAGTACTTGTTATAAAAATAGTTATTTTATCGTACTATCAACTACGTGTGGAAAAAGCACCCCCCCCCCACCCATAAATGTCACCTATTCCTAACAGGGCTGGGCGAGGCTCTTTTTGCAGGGTAAAATAAAAGATAAAAGTGACCAAGAGGACTTGAGGAATATGGTGGAGTTTTTGTCGGCCATATCACACATAGGACCGGTCGTATATCACCTTTCTGCCCAATAGATAACCATCCTCTTTTTGCCCAGCCCACATTGACTTCTCTTATATGCACTAAAAATAACAACCAGCCAATAATTTTCAATCATAATTTTCACATATTTGTATATAAGTGTAAGTGTAAAAATAAAATTTACTCTTGATAAAATAAGTATTAACACATATTCATATTAATAATCATTAATCAGCAACAATAAAAAAAGTCCGTCGGGCAGGGGCTGCGTAAACTAAGCAGATTCTCCCGGCGGGTCACATATTTGCATTCATCTCAAATGGAAAAGTTCAATTAGAACCATATTTCTTGTATTTAGGCTTCAAATAAAGTCCTTTATAATATTGGGTTGTAACACATGAAGTGTCCGATTTTTTAAACCCTAATCTTTATAAAGGATTAAAACGTTGTGTGTTGATTCCAAGCAAAATATTTACCATCTATAATAAACATTTGTTAATCCTCTAGTCGCAAGCTATGTTTGTTTTTGTCCCAAGTAGGCTTACATATTTTAGTTTAATATCAATCGGGAACATGGAAACACGCGATTTCCGGATAATTTTCTTTTACGAGTATAAACTTGGTCATTCCGCGGCCCAGTCAGCAAGGAATATTAATCATGCGTTTGGCGAAGGAAGTGCTAATGAAAGAACTATTCGTCGTTGGTTTTCAAAATTTTCTTCAGGAGATACGACTTTAGAAAATCAGCCCCGTGGACGACCTCACTCATCAGTGGAGGACGAAGATCTTAAAAAAGCTGTTGAAGAAGACCCTCATAAAACAGTCAGAGAACTTGCGTCAGAGCTAGGCACAAGTCCACCAAAGGGCAAAACAATTGATTCCACATTATACTGCCAAGAAATTGAGCAAATGCATCAAAATTTGATCAAGCAACATTGGTAAACAGGAAAGGACCGATTCTGCTTCATGACAACGCCCGACCACATGTTTCAATACAGACAGTGAAAAAATTAAAGGAGTTGGGCTATGAAGTCCTACCACACCCCCCATATTCCCCTGATCTATCTCCTACAGACTACCACTTTTTTCGGAGTTTGGACAACTTTTTGCGAGGAAAATTTTTTACAGATGATTTAGACATTAAAAATGTATTTTCTGAATTTCTTTCAACACGTGACGAAAACTTTTTCAAAGCTGGGATAGAAAACTTGGTAAGTCGTTGGCAGAAGTGTATTGAAAATGATGGTAAATACTTTGAATGAATAATATTTCAGATTCGATCTCAATTTTTCATTTTTTTCCTGATTCTACAAACGGTCATTACATATGTTATAACCCATTATAACAGCTTTTTGTTAATATGACATGAGTAGCAGCGGGGGTTTACTGACAGCTACAAACTAAAAACTGCAAATATTACAACAGATATAGAATAAATGCATATAACAATATTTATAGTACATTTTATGCGCAATAAAATTTGTTCTATAGAATTTTACGATCCGACACATAATAACGGAAATTCGACATCCCTCCCCTCTAAACCCCTTGCCCCCGTCCGATTTCAGCCATTAACGAAGTTGACATTTATTTTTGTTTAAAACGTTTAAATATCGGGTTTGGTAACAAACAAACAAAATTTATGACCGATTCTATATATAAAATATTGAACAGACTTAATTTTCGTCAGCTCCTAGATAGGATCAATGGACATTTGAGGACATTTTTCATCGCGTCATGAGTACGACCTCAATAGCTGATTTCCCATAAGGGAAATCTGCTAAAAGACCATGTCCTCTACAAGCATTTACTATGCAAGCTCCATCATCAGTGTCTGCTGACAAAACAAAGCCAATCTATGTCGGAAGGACAACGAAAATGGAAACTATTAAATGAATATTGAAACCATTAATTTTTGTACTAGTGTGGAGTCCACTTGACGTCTCATCATGAGAAAATATAATACATAGAGGTAACTAAACCAGCGGCTACATCTTTATGTATGACCTTCCACTAGGTGTGCCAATCAGAAAATGCTTTAGAAAGTATGGCGGGTCAAGTCAGCTGATTTATATCGAATCGTCACGAAATAAATATATCGATTAGCCCTAATGAATCGTGGTCTACATAGTAAAGGAGAAATTTAAAATTGAACAACTATCACTTTGGAGTTTCTGATAAATTAAAATATATATAATTCACATTGATCACATTCTTTCTATTATTTATAATAATGTGCATATACTCTTTTATTTTATTTTTGCTTTTATTTTATTTTTTTTTTCAATTATACTTACATTTTCAAAATCAAAGCTTAAGGTATATTTAATAGCATGATCGGCTAGAGATTTTTAAATGTATTTTTACAACAAAAACCAATAAGAATAACACGACCAACAATGAGAAGAAAACAGTAATTTAACAATATAACTAAATAAAAACACAGGCATATCAAACACGGATAAAAACGAAAATTAATTGAAAGTAATAGTCAACGAAAAATTAAAAGATATAAGAATAAGCCAGGAGGAAATTAATGAAAACACTGCAACATTGAAATACCTAAATTAAAAACATCAAACTAATTCACTAGATAGAAAAACCAATATTATATGACAAAATGACTATACTAAATATTAACAAAGACAGGGAGTTTGAGATTAATTAAATTCTTAAGAAAATTAAAATAATGTTGCAGTAATAACTATGAAACGTTGAATTAAAAAAAATATAAGAAAAAAAAACATGAGTAATTCGGAGTAATGTATTCTAATCCAATTGTGAGGGGAGAAAGTGTCGAGAACGAATGGAGTTATATTAACTGAGAAACTTGTTGTTGAACATCACAGTTCTCAAATGTGTTTAGCGAGTTCTCAACAGCAACACAAACTGGTGTTGAGCGATTTCACAATGTTCCATAGCAGGAAATCTCTTTTATTTCCGCCCCCCATATTCGAATCGATGTTTACGGCCGAATTGATACGTTATGTATAACCGTGTAAACCGCTAAATATGTTATATATTAGCTTCGTCAGTTATTTATTAGTCAAGTCAGACAGATTGGGAAAACGTTTTTCCAGAAAGTCTATTAACAACTTTGATCCTCCTGAAATGTTAAAACCATCTATTATTGGGCTGTTTTCGAGGTAAGTTTGGTCAAAAGTATACAGATGGGAATCTTAGAATAGATAGAAGCTAACAAATAGAATTATACAAGTCAATGACTACTTTTAACAGGTCTCTCTTAAGATATCACTCTGAATTAAATACAACCCTTAGACCCACCCTGGCTAGAAAAGGGTGGTAACCTGGAGATAAGCCGTCCAAAATAGCCGTAGCAGCACAAACTGGACGTAAATAAACACACGCACACACACACACACTCACTGCTCTAGCTCTCTCAACAACCATTTTATCGATAAGAAAATCTATATTTACGCATTTCATGTAAAAAAAAAATGATGAAGTTGAATAAACCATGAGAAGTGGGGAGGGTGGTTAGGGATTATTTTTATGGGGGGCTTATTCAACAATAATCGGCACATTATTTATTATATGCAGTTATACTTATTATTAGAAGAGGTATACTTATCTTAGAGAATAGTTATGTTAATCTGATATGTTAGAAAACTTTAGACATTTAAAAAGAATGAATTAATCTACATTTACATTAAATTATGATCTATTGAAGTCAGTATTTATTTAGATTAATATTTATATTGTATTACGTGCCAATGTAATGATGTTCATTTGTAATTTTAGAAATTATTATTATTTTATTTACATATATTGTAAGAAGTTATAATATATTAATATCTATACTACCATAACACTAATTGGCCAGACTCTTGGCAACATATTGTAAATATAAGCCAATAAAATATATATATATATATCTATCTATGAGAAGGGGGGGCAATAATTATTAATATCTCCATTATTTTGAGTCGCATAAAAAAAAATAAATAAATAAACTTGAATTTTCTACAATTTTTGAACTACGCGTGCTTTCTCTAACTCTAATATTAACCAAAATTTTTATTTTTTTTTATTTTTCAGTAAACCACCAAAAATGCTAATTTCACACCAGCAAAACCCCAGTAAACCACGAATCGTGTTATTTAAAGCTTAAATATTAATATTATTTTCATCAGACAGCCGTTTAAAAAAAAATAAAAATACGTAATATCTCTGTTTTTCCGATCAAAAAATGTTATATTCTCTATTTCGTATGTTTTACATTATTAAAAACAATTGTAATACCCTCATAACATCCAAAGGTAATAATTTAAGCATGTTTTGAATTATAAATATGTACATAAAAATTGTAAAAAAATGATATTCTTAAATCCGTGGTAAAATGTTCCCTTTTAAGAACCTACTAAATAATTTTGGAATCGCTGGTATCATATATAAGTATTTCCCATGCCTAACTATATATTTCTCAGGAGCTTTCTGAAATAATTATGTTAGTATTAAATAAAATGTGTTATCAATTAATTAACAGCCCAATTAAATGGGTAATGTTCATGAGAGTTTAGTGTACATTCAGTATTGACTTAATAGCAGATACATTATAATGTATCAAGTATGTCAAATACTGTTATAATTAGTTTAAGCGCTCACATAATTCAATTATGAGAAAGGGAATTCAATTCCATTAGATTTAATGGACAAAGTCTATTGAAACTATTTTGTCTATTACTCTATAAATTCAATTTATGTTAAATAACTGATTTAAATGAATGAAATGAACGCTTAACAGTTTCTCTTTAATTTAATTATATATACCTTGTATTAATCTCATCTCCTTTTGATATATTGTACGCTGCGTACTAAACTAATTAATTTTAAGTCCCATATCCTATATCTATTGTGTTCTTAATAGGATTGTGTGTGGGAAAGCAAGTGGTGGAAGCAGAGAAGCCCTTTAAAGCATCTACCCTCGGGTCAGAAGCTCTGTTCTATATTTCCACCCCTCCAGGGAAATTATTACAAACCACCCCTATTTGCATAGCCACCTTAAACTGGGGGTTCAAATTCAAAATGTTCCCCTCGTATCGATGAACATCACATCGATAGTACCAGACGAATCGACCAACACATATAAAAATACACAAAAGGGTACGTAATCACCGCAGCAAGCCAATAACCATAAAGCTGAGCCTGTAATAACTTGAAGGAAAATCCTCAACAAATATTTAAAAAGTCCGTTTAAAAATTGCAACTTGTGTGTGAACTTGTGCACTTTACACCTGTGATATCATCTCGCCACATATTCTCTAATTTTATGCCAACAAAAAAAACCAATGGACTAAAGGTTGATACAGGAATGTACGAATAACTTGCTCAAGAGTTGAGTTACGAAAACATTCATAGAACAATAATTGTAGTTTACTACAAAACTGGTTTTATAACATTATACGACCCTACTCATAATAACGGAGATATTTTGAATCTTTGAACCCCCCCCCTTTCTAAACTCCCTCAACTCCATGTCTGATTACAGCCAAAAAAATATGATCTTTAATGATGACTGGAACGTTTACTGTAGATTGAATAAAAGTTTTTGAAACAAGAACGTGTAATCATAATTGATGACATCACTCAATGAATTTGGATGGCTCTTGAATTATAAAGGCCTATTGAAAACAATATTTAGCATATAAACTTAGAATAAAGTAGTTCATGATATACGTCTTTATTTTTAATGTGACATGAGTGGCAGTGGAGGAATACTAACAGCCGGAAAAATAAAAGATTCAAATTTGTCGGCTAATATACATGATAGAGAAAATATATTTATATAACAACAATTATAGTTAATTAAAATGGCAATTAGATTGGTTAATACAATTTTTTCGATCCAATTTAGTATAACGGAGATATTTCAGATTTTCGAATCCCTCTGTGTCCGATTTCAGACGATCTAGAATTCAGAACCTCATTTTCGTCATCTAGGTAGGATCAATGTAAATTTCAGGCAATTTTTTAAAAATTGACTCATCATGGCTACAACCTGAATAGCCGATATTTCTCTTGAGGGAATTCTGCTACAAGTGTTTCCTTCAAATCCAGTACCGACGAATCCTCCTTTGAGAAAGGTTATGTCACAAGTACTAATGAAAACCTCGGTGATGAGTAAAACAGGTTCATGAGGTGTTAATTAAATACACCGAGTTGTCGAAATTAGTGTTCTAAGATTTTTGACCCATCACCTCGAAATGATGCTAGGATAATAACAACGGTTCTACATAAAAATTGGGAAGTGGGATATCATAACTGAAATGAATGGCCAAGAAAAAAAATTATGGACGTCTGTTTCTGCTGGTACATGCAACAAAAATCTATGAATGGATGATTTTATCGTTCCTACATCTCGCTGTATAAAGAAAATAAAGAGGCAATTGCGGCCTAATTTTATTTTCCTCATAAACAGCTGTACAGCCACCTTTGTTATTGTTGTTGACCCATCAGCATAACAAGTAACGGCGGTTAGTTGTTCTGTTAGGAATTAATAGCGTGTACTTATATTGAATTGTAAATTAAATTTACTATAAATATTGTTCTATACATTTATTCTGTATCTTGAATATTAACCGAGATATTTGCATTTGTATTCTGCATTGGTCGGCAGGAGTGAGCTGTTTGGTACTTTCCGAAGAGAGCTCTGGCGGCCGTTTTCGTAACTATTCGTCTCTCGTGTATAAGTTTAGTGATCCCTTACTACTTACTACACTTGTTATTGGGCAGATTTCTCTATTGTAAAACTTCACGTGGGAAATCTGCTTAGTTTACGCAGCCCCTGCGTGACGGACTTTTTTGAAATGAGCTAAAACGAGATCTATGTTCTAAGGGTGAGCCAAAGAAGAGTCATTCATAATAAATGCATTTGTATTCTAAACATTACAAGTGTCTCATTCAGAGCAAATCAAATAGCAAAGTTGTCTCTCATATAAATTACCATTTATATCTTCATGTACATTTACACAATATGGTTCCTTTGCCTCTGATTAAAAACTATTGATAAGAATCGATCTCAAACCACCGGCTACGACTAGACGGATTCCGGTATTCTGACCAACGTTGAACATGTTCAGGAGGGCTTGGCAGACATACTTGCCTAAGATTACAACCCTAATCCAGTATTGACCTCGTGTAACAGCGGGATATGTCTAGACTTATTATGAGCGCTCCAATTAATGTTACGTAGATTTCCCAACTAATGTAATGATTTTTACAATAGTGAAATTACAATAATAAGAATAATAATGACAAATCATTTAATAAGCAGTTACACGTAATAATAATCCGTCGCGAAGGGGCTGCGTTAACTAAGCAGATTTCCCTCGTTCGTCATGTATTTGCATTTATATCAAAACGTAATAGTTCTGGCGCTTAGGCTTCAAATAACGTGCTTCATAATATTAAATTTATTCATTTTTGAGGTGCTGGATGGTGAAGGAATTATTACCTCAGGTAAGAAAAAAAACGTCTTC
Organism: Riptortus pedestris; assembly: GCA_019009955.1. Lineage (NCBI taxonomy): Eukaryota > Metazoa > Arthropoda > Insecta > Hemiptera > Alydidae > Riptortus > Riptortus pedestris. The sequence continues at coordinate 120,301,810 of CM032230.1, forward strand.
CCTTCACTGTTCTTTATTCGTTGTGACAGAGCGCTTTCAGAGCATACGCTCCATCATCAATGCCCTGAGCATAGCCGAAAACCTATTCATAAAACTAGATAGGATGGAAAAAGGAGGCCTGAATATATTAATAAGACGGGAGAAAGAACCAGGTTGAGGCATGTCTTGGAAGCCTCTCTCATTGCTCTCCGGTCCCTAGGCCTCAGTCCCAGGGAATCCTTGGTTCCTATTACATCTTTGTGAAGAGCAGAGTCATTGTCTAGCTTCTCTATTTTTCTTTTACATTTTCTGTATATATTGCTTTCTGTAGCTCCTCCGGTGGTTGTTCCTTCATTTTTGTTTTTTTTTAAATTTTAATTGGACTATTCGCTTTTTACTATCTATTCTATTTTCGACTTAACTGTAAATATTCATTTCTTATTCATTTGTTTATTTTAACTATTTATTGAAATTGTTTATATATTCTACTGACAAGTTTTCAATTTTTAATTTTAATCTGTAAAAAATAGTTTTTCTTATTTCTGTAAATATTCACTGTTTTAACTCTTGACCATCGACATTTACATATATTTTCTAAATTGTTTAATTAAATGACATATTGTGCAACGTTTTTATGGTATTTGTTTGCCAGCAGGGCACTGATGATGGAGCATATGCTCTGAAAGCGCTCTGTCGCAACGAATAAAGTACATTGACGGAAAGAGGCGTTTTTTCTTACCTGAGATTAAATTTATTGTTAACATGACATGAGAAGGAGTGGGGACTTACCGAATACTATAAAATGCAAATGTCTTAGTTAATAATCAGGATAATGAAAAAACGTTTAATAACATTAATAGGACTTTACAATAAGACTGGTTACATACAATTTTTTCGATCCGACTCATAATAACTGAGATATTTAGAATTTTCAAAATTTCCTCTCTCTAAACCCCCTCGCTCCCACTGATAGGATTCAGTTATTAACGAACTTGATTATTAGGTTTACATAAGACGTTTTAATATGGAGTTTAGTAACGATCAAACAAACACGCACGCACGCACACGCGCACACACACACACACACACACACACACACACACACACACACACACACACTCGCACACATGGAGTAATTTGAAATGAGTCAGAATAATTTCTATATCAATCTCTCAGATTTTAGTAGTAATCCAAGAACAAAAGAAGGAGAGGGGGGGGGGGTCAACAGATCGTTTTCATTGTAACTTGTATAATTGAGCTTTGTTGAAAACAATATTTGGTAGTTAACCTTATAATGAAGAGGATCATGGTAAAACAGCTTTTTATAAATTATGACACTAATGGCAGTGAGGGTTTACTGAAAGCGTAAAACTATAAAATCCAAATATCTCGGTTAATACCCGAATATCTCAGTTATACGGGAAATATGTATAGAACAATATTTGTAGTAAATTTAATTTGTTATAATATTGGTTTTATACAATTTTTCGAACCAACGTACAGAAACAGAGATATTTTGAATTTTCGAAATTCCTTCCCTCTAAACCCCCCCCCCTCCCCATCCCCCTGATCCGATTTCCGCCGTCAACGAACATGATATTTTTTTGTTTACAAAAAATGACTAAATTTCGAGTTTGGTAACGATTAAACAATAATTACGTCGGCTAGAGCATTCACCCGGGATGAAATATCATTACTCCAATCACACATCAGACAACATGAAAAAGGCACACGATGATTCATTTGCTCTTGGGAAATAAGATTCGAACGAAGTGTTTATAGCGGGTGAATTACGCTCCTCCTCATCCATTTCATTTTATTCAGGCTCATACTTCCAAGCCCCCCCCCCCAGCTGCGAAAGAGAAATTGTTTTCACAACATGGAGGGGGGGGGGCTACTTACTTAATCGGCCGACAAATGAGAAAAAAAGAGAGTGAAATATAGCCCGGAAATAAGGTGGCCACGTCACTCCGTTACTTTCTTCTCCCCTCCTTCTTATACTAATAGAACGTAAACACGTTCACAAAAAGTCCATCAGGAACGCCTCATAAAAGCGAATAAGAATTATATTTATCTTTATGAATCGTAATCTCTGTATTTTGCAAACGGCCTCTGCCAGATGCGCGCACCTTTATTTTCCAAGAGGGGAGAACTGAATTGCCCTTTTCTTAGCTCTCAGGAGATCTTTCTGGAAATATCTTACCTCAAAAATAATATGCCTCCTTATTTATAAAAGCCTTTATATGCTCCCTCTCCTGTCAGTTTTATTCGCATTTCTAGGCTACATGGGAAATTTATCCATCTCAAGGGGAGTAGTATCTTTCAAGTATATAAGATGCTTTCCAGAAAACGTTTTGTTAGTCACTTGCCGTTAGTAATAACATATCAGAAACTAAAATTCAGGGAGACCGAGAAAATGGCATCACAATATCATTTTGTTATTGGTGGATCATTAGCTGTTATGTCCGGCACAAACATGTAAAAAGGAAAGTAGGAAGGTGAACAAATCTTTGCTCTTGGAAAACTAAATTCCGATACATGAATACATGGAGGACATTCACATCTCGGACCCAGCGGTAGTATCCCGACTATTTCAATTAAACATTTCTAACCTTCTCACTCAGTAAATAATAATATGACAACATCAATAAGCCTATAAACTGTGAAAGCTATTTGACTTTTTCTGTATATTCTTTCTACCTACTAGTACCAAAAAAAAGTCCGCTACGAAGGGGCTGAGTAAAAAGCATATATTTCCAAAGTGAAGTTTTACAATATATAAATCTGCATACCGGTAACAAACACATAACACCACCGTGAATACTAAATGAATAACTACAAACAGTAATGATTAATCTTTCAGCCAATTTTCATAATCTCCCAATGGAAAGCGTCTGAATTTTAAACAGGTCAGCCAACCTCTTAACAGATAGAAAGACATATTCTAGACGGGAAAGAAAAACAATTACTGAAATATATCTGAAAATAACATATTAATTTTATTGAAAACTATTTAACTTTACTGTAATTATAATGATTCTGAATAATTTTTATCTCAATCACTGAACTTTTACAGAAAATATGTATAAACCATTCAATTTACAATAAGATTGGTTCGATAGAATTTTTCTATTCGACTAGTAGTAACGGAGATAATTCGAAATTTTGCCCGTTTAAACCCCCCTCCCACTGGTCCAATTTCAGCCATTAACGAAATAGATCTTTCTTTTTTACATAAAATTACATTTGGATGGACTTTATTTTTGTCATCGCCTGGGTAGGATGAATGGACATTTGAAGAAATTTATGTTGTGAGTACGACCTCAATAACTGGAAATCTGTTTTGTGTATTGTTTAACCTTCGGTTTTCAGATTTTAACAGGTATACGTTTCCACCCTCCCTGAATCCACCCTAGACTAGTTTCGGCGTGACACCTATATGTTTTTACGAGCGAGCAGCTAAGGAGTTTTAAAATTTCATACATAGGTCTCTTGTGAAACCCAGGTCAGACATCCTCTTTTGGTTGAAATCTTTTCAAGAATAAAACGGGGGGGGGGTAAACCAGGGCCTACATATAAGATTACTTACCTCTCCATATTTATGAACATATACAAAAGATATGAATGAGATTTTTTTTTTCTTTTTCATAAATAGGTCTACAAATCATGCTCTATAATATTTTATGATCCAAGGGATTCGAACAATGTACGTCTTCCACTTTGTAATGAAATAATTTTAAGTCGCTGCAATAAAGCATTCTGGACTTTTTTTTTCGTTATTTTTAAATTCATACTGAATATTCCAAATAAATTTAAAGCCATGTTAAAATCTCAGTAAAACAGAGTTTCCGTGTAAGCAATTTATAGTCAACATAATTTACTTACATGATCTACATAAGACTAATTCTCTGCATATGCAGGGGCTCTAAAAAAACAAAACAATTAAATTAAACCAGAGTTAAGTATTAATCAGGTGTACGGAGCGCAAGCAGATGAATACAGCTGAGCTTGACTAAATTGTTATAGCCATCAATTGTTATATTGACAGTGGCATAGAGGTTAGATAAATGGGTTGCCTTCTACTCTGCCGCCGAGATACAGGAGATAATCAGCTGTAAATCACAGTTAAAAAGGGCCATCTAATTTATCCTGATTCATGCCACCGCCGGGCCGTAGTTTACACTACAGCTTGCTTACATATTTTCAGGCTGATATATATTCCACTATAATGTATTGCTGAGGCTCCCTTTACCCCCTAGTGCATTACATAATTGCGAAAAGCACCGGAGGCCAGAAGGGGATAAATATCTTATAGGCAAGTCTTTCTGAGCCGATGGATTTGGAGGTTTTTTTTTTTTTATTTTTCAAGTATGTTTTTCCCCAATAAAATAATCGCAAATCTTTAATTTTTGAAATGTATGGCATATTCAAGAAACATTCTAGAGACTCAGAAACTCTGAGCTTTAGTTAAAAATGAATCGTACGCGCATGGATCATAGGTAAAAAAAAAGCAATTGAAAATCAAATAACGTATATTGATAGCAATTCGGGGGAGACCGAAGCAATTTGCGCATTTCGTCATTACACGATTCCACGGGAAATATTTGTTATTTCGTTCATTGAAACTCAATATAGAAAAAAAAGTGGTATTGCCACTCGATTGCTGGGATTTTCCTGAAACTGACAGGGAAATAAACAGTAATGGTTTTAATATGGGAATTTAAAAAAATAAATAAATCCTTTCTTTTCTAACTGGAAGTTCAGGAGTATAGCACTCAACAGCAAAAAAAGTAAAACAAATAAATAGTACTAATTTATTTATACTTAATATATGACTTGGTATTTCCCTATTTCCTTCAAATTAATATGAAGTGTTTATATGTATACAAAATTAGGAATTTGATATGCAGAATGTTTTAAAAGGAAAACTGTGTAAGACCGAGTATTGGTTATCCTTGATAAATTGTTCTGGGATCTTATGATTATTTATTGCCATAAAAATCTTTACTATGCTGACAGTAAAGGGTGTATTATCAAAATACGTTTTTATTTATTCTTATAGTAATCGCATTTCGCGACTTGGGCGATTGCGTGACGTATCAGTTAAATTCTTATCATCAGTTTATCATAATTTAGTAATTGTGTCCAAGTGTATGGTAGGTCTATGTGAGTCCCAAGATAGCAGTCAGTTAGTATATGTTTTATAGTATGTCTACAGTTACAGTGGGGTTCGTCTTCTCGAGTAAGGAAGTGTGAGTTAGTCATGAATGGCCAATTCTTAACATCGTTAAAACTTCTTCTCTTATAATCAGCCTATATAATAATTTTATTATTTATTAGGCCAATAGCCTAATAAATAATCAAAATATGTCATACATGTTATAATAGCATTGTCTATTTTTTAACAATATTATATTATATTTAATATGGTAATATAACTTGTAATATATAGAACTCCACAAACGTAGGCTCAAAATAACTACATAATTAAGAGTGCATAATTGAATTGCTTAGTAAAACAAATGTAACAAGACAAAAAGGCTGAAGCTAAAAGGACTACGTTATTCAAAATAAAATAATATCATGACATTGTTGTTGTCATTTCCCCAAATTAACTCATGAAACTCACTTCGTTGGCAGACAGAAGAAAAAAAGGAGAAAAATACATACTTACAAAGATATCCAGAAAGACTTAACGTTATATATGGACCAATGGCCAATGGCTAAATTACTCAAAACATCTTTCAAATTTTAGCTAATGGTACTAATCTGTTTTAATTTGTAGAGCACATCACACAAAAAAAAAGTGCTTTAATTATTTTAGCTCCACAACATGTAATTTTCTCCAGATAAATCTAATTATTTCAAAATTTTGATTCTAATTTAAGATAAAAAATGTGTTTTCCATTTTACTCAGAGTTGTCCAAACATCGACAACTTTCACCATCTAACTTTAAATGAATATTTTTCTGTAAAGATGGTTTGGGGGGAGGGGGGGGGGTGAGCTGTAACTTGGTCTGGAACGACAAATAAAACTTTTTCTCGAACCCAAACTCCACGAAACCTCGCCATCAAACTCTTTCCGTTGAAAGTAGCCTACGTGGTGTTTATATTAATTTGTAAAGAGGAACAACACGATCTGAAATAAGACTGAAGGCAAATAAATAATGAAGGCCAGGGAGGGAAAAATAGAGTTTTGGCAATCCGAGCAGTTACCAAAATCTTAAGGATTAACACAACAAAGAGCTGTTAACTATAAACATAATGTCCAAAATATTAATACTTATTCATCTTAGGCTGCGAAATAAAACCAAACTATTGACAGGTATACTCTATTCTTCAACTATTAATAGCGAATTTAATAATTATTGCTTTTGGATAGATATACATTGAAGAAAAAAAAAAGATGAATTTTTAGTTCATATATATCAATTAAAGTATATGCTCATACAACTCATCGATAGTGAAAAAAAGTAACTAACTTATATTAAATATAATATCTATAAAATGACTGATCTAACACGACGGCGGCTATGTGAATGTTTTGATCTAATACATTTACGTCTCCTATTCTTCTTTTTTGCTCCCACCTTTCCTTGGCTAATACTATTAATATGATAATACATTTTACAGGTACGATATTAACAATTTTCGGCTTCGGTGCCTCTTCGATTGAGACGTGCAGAAGTGAGGGTTATAAGAGAGGCCCGAAATGAAAAATTACAATATTTCGTTTTCTATGTTTTTTGGGGCAAATGTAATCCAAAAAAGTGTCCTTGTTTTTTTTTTAATTTAAACTAACTTTAATTACATTTACTTTTGTCGTATGATGCCGAGTTGTTAAAGAAACCTAAGTGTAAGTACCAATTCAAATTAATCTCATAGTGGCATATTATGTGAAATGACGTTATATATTTAGACTTATATGGACAAAAAAAATCAATAATGAGTGTGTTGGGGTAGTAGTTAACCCTGATTAGTAAAGGAGCTTACAATCCCATACAAACTTGTATCACAGATCTCAATAATTTCCCTTCATTTTCTCTTTCCCATTTATTTATAAACAAATAGGATTTCTATCAATATTGGCGGAATTATACAGGCACCCAACATTCTCAAAGGACACAGGTTCAATAGCTATAAAAATCTCTAAATACGAAAAACAATTAAAATAATGGAACGTTGGGATTTGATCAGTTGTGTCATACAGAAATAAAGAAAGACAATTTCAATTTAAAGAATAATTAATTGCATAAATACTGGAAAGAAGTAGATAGATAAACGAGGAAAACAAAAATTAAACGTGGCAGTCTACCAAAGAAACAACGAAAAAATTTAAGATTAAAACAAAACTGGGCCCCACAAAAATATAAAACAAAATAAATAATGACATTAAATTAATGACTAAATAATAAATAATACTAAATACTATAAATAATAGTAAATAATTAAATAATAAATTAACTAGAGAAGAAAGTTAGTAGAAAATAGTTTTTGATAGTGATGTAATTTAATATATAAAACGTTTCTAATAAAAAATACCATACTCCCAGAAACATTTAAACAAAATATACCAACTAATTTCAAGACAAGAATGAAAATGTGAATGAATTTATTTGTACTTCTGCTTGCGCTATTTTATTTTTCCCTCTCCCATTTTTAAAAATCATCATTGATGAAGCCGTCAGGGAAAAATTAGGGACATTAAATAGGCTTAACTAATTGTAAAGTATTTAATGGCCGTGAGAGGTTGGGGAGGGGGGGGGGCTAGATGGGGAAAACAAGCCATTATGAATATTAAAAGGTGGTAAGCCTGGTGGGGCAGCGCCTTGGCCAAACCTTGTTAAGGCTGGACCCAAACGTTTAGTCATAATACGATAAGGTACACTCAAACTTCCATTAACCCCTCCAAAACGCCCCCTCTTCCCTCTCACTCACTCTCTTCCCCCTTTTCTCTCAAGATCTCTTCCCTCCACTTCTGTTTTACCCGCCAAATCTTACTCGATCGGATTACAAGAAGTATTCAGATTAATCTGTGAATTAAACGATTTAAATTGACCGAGTATCCCCATCTATAACTCCTTAAATATTTAATATTTCGCTAATCACCGAGGAATAAATATTTTAATGGAATAATACAAATTAGGGGCTCAGATTAGCCATGCGAGTTAATGCGTTGACCATAATCTCACACGGTAAACCTAGAATGGCGAGTTCCGATTCTCGCCTGGGCATAGGAATTTATTTAGTGACGGAATTCACAAAATGAAATCCTTAGTCCCACCCTGGCTAGAAAAGGGTGATAACCTGTAGATAACCCGTCCCAATTAGCCTTAGTTGCAAAAAGTGGAAGTAATTAATAATTTAATTTAACAAAAATTATAGTTATAAAAGATTTCCGTGCAAGAACAGTTTATTAAAAATTCCAAGGCTCGAAAATATCGAGAAACAGTTGGTCGTATAGTAGTGTCGTATAAACTTAAAAAATAATTTTTCATTGGTCTTTGTATATTATTATATTTTATACATAAGTAACACATAAAATTAGGTTTAAAAGACAAAGCACCAAAAATATATATGACTGCAATAAGCCAGTGAGAAAACTATTAAGTGTAGAAAATGTCTCAGTCTATTTGTAATTAAAAAGAAATTCCGCACTTATTCATACATTTAATATTGCTTGTTTGAGGTAGTGAGTTTTTACAAGGAAAGACGTAACATGGAGAGAAGAGACATAACGAACTTAATTATATTTAGGAATTCCAAGTAAAAAAAAAAATAAAGAAATGAAATGCTGATTTTTTTTACATGTGCCATGTTCTTCAGAAATTCAATTATTATATTAGAATTACAATAAATTGAAATTTCTTAAGGAATTCTGACCACCCGTTTGAAAATAAGATCATTCGAGTTTGAAAACAACCACAGTACACCCAGAAACATATCCATAGTTTTTATATCCGGAGTCAAGAAACGATGTATTAAAATTCTTATCAAATCAAAAATTCATCCCCATCATCGTCTTATGTGGACAAAATTTTCTTGTATGCAATTACAAAACTAATTTTGAAGAAATTACTTTAGTACCTGTGAAGAAATAACGAAATAAAACAAGGGTGGCAAAACGAGGCCCCACCTTTTAAACGCTAAACCTGTTGATTAATATAAAGTGGTCGTGTAAAATAAAAGTTGCTTTCATGTTTAAAATGTTTCAATGTCGTGATTTAATAATGTTTAAATTTTAAATTTAAAATAATATATAATAGAAATTATAAGCATTATAACTAATAAACATTAAGGGACGGGTGCAAATGAAATAATACGGATTCCTATTAATAGCAAACAGGTTATTCTGGCGCTGACATAATTTCAGTTATTTACCGCATAATGTACAATAATTATTACAACAATAAATGTGAGAAATCATTTCTTGTAATAATAATGGCTTCGGATGTAGTGGCGGAGGAGATATCGAGCTGTTGTCTTACATTTACATACATATTACCTTGTAAAATTACTCTTTAGCTCGTGTCGTCACTTCCATGGTTATTAGGCTGATATAGTCTAATCTATGGTTTATTTAGCTATGAAAACCATTCTTCCTTAATCTATATTTTTAATTAATTTATTTTGTTGTTGTGTTAATTTAAACTCATGAAATTCAGTAAAATCTCGAGCCTGCAAACGTTTTAATAATAATTTTTCTTTTTTTAAACAAATATATTTATCGTTAAATGGACAATTTATTTAAAAATATATATAAATAAAAAACATAGGAAACTAAAGTTTTCAATTTTAAATCCAGTTTGTTGAAAATAATAATTTTCCTTTACAAAGTTCGTCAAGCAGTAGCAGCTCATTTTCCCAGTTCTGGATTGGACACAACTGATGTCATATAATACTATATTCTATATTTCACTCAATATAAACTAGGCTTGGAATTTAGACTTTGCACGAGATATCTAGTTTAGTTATAGATAGAGCTTAGCGGTAGAGGAAATGCAAAAACACAAATAACTGCTTTAACATTCGAATTGGTAAAACATTGAGCGAACAACAGTATGGCATAGTGCCTAAATATAGAATATTAATTAACACGAATTTTACCTTTTATCAAGAGAATATTTCCGAATTTAATTTTAACTGGTACTTATTCAGGATAGATTTCGGTTATTAACATAAGTTCTCTTTAGTTAGTTTAATTATAGACTGAATATAGCAAGAATAAATCAAATTAATCGTTCTCTAGAGGTAAAAAGGCGGAATAAATATGAAAAGTGTTAAGTCTACAAACACAAAAAAAAAGTAACCACCTGTTTGGAAATAGGATATAATAATGAACTACCAAAACAAAAAGTAATGAAATTACAAAATATTAATACTTCTTACTGACAAAGATACAAGTGTTGGTAAATCTTTAGGCGCCTTGGTTCCTCCTCGTAGAAATTCTCAGCAATAATAAACTCTTGGAAATGGATTCTTGTTACATTAAATCCATATATTCGTATAGAGTAATATTTTCCATAAACCAGCTAATGCACTCTACGGATGGATGGCTCTTTAAAATTTGTTTAACAATTTTAAGTTCAATTCTCTCCAATCTTGCTGATACCTTTTTGTTGGGAAGTCTCATGCAGAAGGCAACTTGTTACTTCCTAGCTACCTTGAAAATTAGACTTCCTTAGGAAAAACATCTTCCAGTAAAAGATATTGGCTCTGAAGTTCATGTAAAGGAAGGAAAAAAGCAAATGTCTTCAAAATTTGTTATACTCTGTTTTGTAAAGTGGAAGAGAAATAAATACAGGGCGAATCGCTTTGTTTTTATTATGCGAGTTTAATTAGTTACCCTCAAAGCAAATTAACATTTATGGAGTTTTAATAAAACGTCAAAAACGGTTGAAAAGGGTATTGCTAATTTTCATCGTTTGAGAAGTTCAAGTAAATTAACCCCCTCGCCCCCCCCAATGATACCTCTCCCGAATATCCACAGTGATCAATCAAGTTCATACATGCTTTGATCATGTTCCGGCCCATTATCAAACATGGGGGCTTTAATTAAAAATGTATGCCATACCCTTGATACAATTAATTATACTGTGCACAGTCAACAACGGGGCGGAAAATATTTGGACATTGAAATGAGATTTTTTTTACAAATATTTTTCTGATTCTGATATAAAGATTTATTTATCCTGTTGTGTAGCTTTTCAGGTATTGAAAAATCCTCTAGAACCAATTATTTGGCTTGTGTGCAAATTATGTACCATAACAGAGTTCAAGGCTGTTAACAATTGGTTCATGAAATAAAAATACAATTATTACTTCATTTTATTATTATGTACCTACTTGCCATTAAGTAACGACCTCGCACTTAAAGTCATCGGCAAGTAAACAACATATTAATAAATGAGCTTCCCATAATTAAATTAAATAAAATTTGTCTTTTTACTTAAAATAAAAATAAGAAGCCCTAGCTGAGTCATACTTAATTAAATTATTTTTTTTGTACACATTTGCTTGGCTCACTCGGTAACAGTATAAGTTCAAACATTAATAAATCATAGTTTTCCCTAAAGCCTTCATTCCTTCGAGATATTCCATTACTTTCTGTATATGAGGGTTGTCATCTCATAGCTAGTAATCCCTGTAAATAGTTAGGGATAAATATTTTTTTCTGCAGAAAGTTAAGAAGTGTAAAAAGCGATAGCTCCTTGTTGAATACCCTATAGGAATGTTTCTCAGTTTCAGTCATCAAGTGATGATGTGTTACAGTTGTTTGTCCAATCCAAATTCTTACTAATACTATTTTCCAACGCCTCGAATAGCTATAATTTCAATGCAAAATTCTAGTAGGTTTTATGCTTCTTAATTTTAGATCTGCTACATAATTTCATTATATTGTCATATCTGATCGTACTCGAATTTTATGTAAAATGATATTCTGAGTAATATTCGGTTGAAATCCATTTTTTCTGAAGGTTGATTGCTTGGCATTGCCGTCGGCTTTTTATGTCCCAGTAACCACACAAATATAAATTCTTAACCAATCTCGTTTAATGTTCCGATTTGCCTTATAATTTCTACACATACAGAGTTTTTTTAGCAATTATATCTTAATTAGAAAACCCTAAATTTCACGAGTAGTCGGAATAGTCTGAAAAAAGTAAAGATTTAACAAAACTATTCAGATATTACTATCAAAACTATTGCGCTTGATATATTCATGGGTAAAGCCTTAAAATAATCAGGAGCATGAAACGTCCGAAAAAGGACGTCTCAAAAGTCGAGAAATTGAGACAAACAATAATATCGAGATCAAAAGTATCTTCCTTAATATTTCCCGGACTTCCTAATGCAGGTACTGAACAACATACTGACAGGGTTTGAGTACTTAATAATATTAAATCACCGTTATAGGAGCCTAATGTTCTGGAGGGTTTGGTAATCGGTTTTTGAGTGTTAGACATTAAGTTAATTTTGTGGAGCCAAAGAACGGGTAGGAGAAATATACAGCCTTTTATAAGAAGTATTCGAATTTTATTTTTATTTCACTCTCAAGAATTTATGGATTAGATAATGCGAAAAAAGTGATATTATACGTGAATGGTCAAAGAGTTCTTATTTCAGAGAAAAACTGAGATAATGTAAAAAAAAAGCATGGAAAAAATATTTAGAAACTAATAATTAAATTATACGTACATTTAATGGAACAAGTTCATAACCCAACAGGCAAACATTCCCGGTGGGGTTGGAGAATTGTGTTATGGGCGTTAACAAATGTAACTTTACTTGTTTGTGAAGTGGCAAAATTGTGTAATACTAAACATCAATTATGAAAATGTCATTTGGATTTAACCTCATGTAAACAACTGTTCACAAATATGATGAGAATATGTCAAAACCAGTCCGCAGAGGCTATATGCTTTGCGGGTATCATATATCTGGAGCGCCGTAAAATGATATTCACTGTAGAAAAGGAAAGGACATTTATTTTGACTAACTTATTGCATTTAATCTAACTTAGACGGGCTCTTAAGTAGTTTTGTTATGGCGAACTTGAATAAGATTTGAAAAACCCCGCCACAAGAAAAAAAAAAATCGAAAACATAAGTACCAATAGGGAAAAAGGCTTGGTTTGGATGTCAACTACATCATTGTTGCACATTCCATTGGTTTTTGGAATCAAATTTTCATTCAGTCATGATATATACTGTTCTTTATTAAATGACAAGATTTGAAAAGAAGAAGAAAAACCCAATGGAAATTCAGATAGCATTATCTTATGTACATGGCATTAAACATAAGATGACATCACAATTTGAATAAAGCAACAAATGATTATCTCTGGCATTATGTATTCAGTTAATCTATTCGGACAACACTCCTCTAAGACAATATTAGCAGATTTACCTTAAGGGAAATCAACTATTGAGGTTGTACTCATGACGGAATTTTCGAAATTTTTCATCAAATGTCCATCAATCCTACCTAGTAGATGACAAAAATGAGGTACGTTCAAAACTATATATGATTTCATGATATCATGAAATTTCTCTATTTTAATACATCACGTGGGAAATCTGCTTAGTTTACGCAGCCCCTGCGAGACGGACTTTAATATAATTGAATCAGTCCCAAAGCAATTGTCATTTGGCAATGATTGTAGTTGATAGAATACTTTTTCTGGGCGAAGCTTCAAGAAGTCTCACCCATGGTAAATACTTTCAAAATATGACCTGACGAGCCCACACTTTTTTTTTTTTTTGAGGGGGAACAAACAATTGGAAATTTGAAGCCATATCTGAAGACGTCCCTTAAGGCGTTATTTACTTACCCGTGAAATTAAATCTATACACAAAAAGTCTTATAATTGAGACGATAGCTAGTAAAAAGTAGCATTGAACAAGAGCTCTGTCAGAAAATAATTTAAGAAAACGAGAGAGAGAGAGAGAGAGAGAGAGAGAGAGAGAGAGAGAGAGAGAGAGAGAGAGCGAGGGAGAGGGGGAGGGAGGGAGGGAGGGAGGGAGAGGGAGGGAGAGAGAGAGAGAGAGAGAGAGAGAGAGAGAGAGAGAGAGAGAGAGAGAGAGAGAGAGAGAGAGAGAGAGAGAGAGAGAGAGAGAGAGAGAGAGAGAGAGAGAGAGAGAGAGAGAGAGAGAGAGAGAGAGGGTAGGGAGAAGGGCAGAAGATAAATACCTGTAAGTATGAGGGTTTATATATATAAGAGGAGTGGGTCAGAGAGCCGGGAGGATTATGAAGGTTGAGAGGGAGGTCAAGTGGTCCTGATTAATGGTGGTCTCCTTCTTCTCCTATATCTGTCACCTCTGTCTCCTGGCTTAGGCCCGCTCTCGGCTTCTCCCACTTAATATGTCATTTCGGGGGGCTCTCCTCTCTCTCACTCTCTCCCACCTCAGCCCACAATCTCTAGAAACACCCTACAGGCAAATGGTAACCAAAACAACTCTAATAAAAGCTCAGTCTCATTTACACAGGAGCAACTTAAAACAGAAATGGCTTCCCATCAACTAGTTTGTAGAACTTGTGCCCTTAGAATAATCTTCTCATTATCTCGTCATATAAGTAAAAGTATAATAAGTTAAGCGTTATATTTGAGAGACAAATTTTATACAACTAGACAGTGTGCTTAAAGGGATTTAAGAGTGCTTAAAGAGAAGTCTAATATTCAAAAAATACGCTTACACTGCCTTTGAAAGGTTTTTACCTCTGGTGAAGTTAACAAAGCAATATTATTTTTAATTATACAAGCAGTTAACTCCCATCCCAAACAATTCATTCAAAACATCTTCGCAGAATGCTCCTACCAAACATACAAAAGAATTTAACATGTCTTTTATTCAAGAATCAAGCTAAGTCGTGTTTCCTATAAACTCTATCCTACGCGGATATACAACCCTTTTCACAACAAGCTATTCAGACAACGATTGAAGAAAGCATGCCTTCATTGAGATGTCCAACATTGCTAGGTCGTCACTGAACAGTAATGAACTCTAAAGTATTCGTAGTCAAGTCACCAACATTCATCACTCCTCGCGAGTCCCAGCCAGATTTCGGCAACTGCGGGTGCGAAACGTCCGCATGTTTTCCTCCGGGTGTAAAATGTACTTTTGGACAATGAAACTTACCCAAAAGAGTCTGGGTATACAATCCACAATAAGTCACTTATACAGTCCTTGAAAGATAAGTTTCCATCAACGGTCGATCCTCGCGGTTCCTAGACAGGCTTCTCCAACTTTGGATGCGCAACGTCCGCATGTTTTCCTCTGGGTGTAACATGTCCTTTTGAACAATGACACTTAGACAAAAGAGTCTGTGTAGACAATCCACAATAAGTTACTTAAACAGTCCTTGAAGGATAAGTCACCATCATTGATTGATCCTCCAAAGGCCGATGTGAAACGTGCGCAAATCTACCTTAACACGTTCTTGCTTAGTCTGAAGAGCTCCATTCTCACAATAAGTCACAACCTCCGCCACCTGCATTTTTGGTAACTCATTAAATACAGGCTCTCATTAAATCCATTGCTATATAGTCGGATACTCCTTGACTTCTTCATTTTTCGCTTTTCTAGTCACGATTTCGTATTCTGTTTGCATTCCTGATAGTCCTGGGTATTTCTTCAAAAACTACTAAGACCAAACACAGCTAAAGTAACATAAATGACTTCCTTCCCGAAAGTGCGTTTTGTACTTAATGTTATAGGCATTTCTTTTAGCATATGACTCAATTGCAGTATTCAGATCTTGTACCCAAGTGCAATGACTTTTATACTATATTATAACATTTACATAGAAATTTATCTTATATATCACAATCAAGTATCGCTAAAAAAAAAAAAAAAACCACTCCATCCCTGTTTGTTATGACTATTTAACTTTGCAGGTTCGACAAAGGTAAAAATTGCACCGAAATGTCGGCAAGCTGTAGTAGTTTTATTTCATTCTAAGTGACCGATAATCACATCACATAAGGATAGCTCTAACAGCTGTCATCACTATGAGGTATTTATCATGAATGAATTTAGCTCAACCATAAGCTCATAGTTTTTTTTTTTTTGGTAAGTATTCAAAGATAGAAATGTTCAGAAATATCCATTTATTTACATAAATGTAACTTAAATTCAAGAAATAGATATGAACGGAATTACAAAACAGCTGATTTAAGATTAACTCTCGTGTGGCAGAAAAGGCCCTTTAGAATTCGCCTTTTTATAGGCTCACTCATAATATTACAAGCATAATAAGGCAGGAAAATCGTATCTACTTTTAGAAATATACTTTTAAAGGAATAGGGGAAGCTCCTTTAGGCAAGGAAACGGAAAGAGGCTGTGAGTTGGGGTGGCTTGGAGTAAGGTATTCAATGCTCTGCAGTCAAAAAGATTCACAATCAAAGCAGAGAGAGGAATAAATTTAGAGTCCCCCCGAATAATCAAGATCTTTTCAACTGATCTTTGACTAAGGTTAAAGTTTGGTTTATTCTAATTTTCTTATAATAAAACCGTCGTGAAATGGTAATGATTACTTTTAGTGAATATTAAAAAGAAGGAGTAATATATTATTGATCAGAAAGACCTAAATTTTGAAGTTGTCTCAGGAAATAATCAAAGAAGAAAAGAAATGTAATGTGGGCTCCTTGAACTCCTATTAAATTAAATAAAGAATACATACATTAGATGACATAGATCCTGATTAAATTAAAAACTCCCAAACGGAGAAGTTTGCAATTCTTCTTCTAGACTTTTTAAATTGATTTTGATAAAAAAGGGAGGTGCAAAAACTTGTCCTCAAAAACACAAAACAATTAAGAGCCGGCAGTTTTTTAATTATGCTAGTTAAGTAAAGACGACAACCCAAAACTAGTTATACTCCCTTTACTTCGTACAGCATTTTTATTATTTACTAATGTAATATTTAAATATATAAATAAATTCACATACGACATTCTATAGTCAAAAATCTTCTTATTTGGATACTGCCTGATACCAATTATTAGTAGTCACTTTATGAAGGTTATGATGGGGTGGTTCTTTAAAACTTGAGACTTCATTTGAAGGTCTGAAGTATTATTTTCCTGACGCTTGAAAAAAAACGATCTCCACAATAAATTCTTTTTTGTTTCCTCCAAAATCATTTTTCAAACCCAAACCCAATATCGTTCATTTCCGTTAAAATCATGACTTTCTGGTAACTGAAATCAACCAGAAATAGGCAATAGATACAATGACTATTTACAATAATTTTTACCTCTTCCTTTTGTATTTTGATACTATTCTTTATTCCATTTTCTTTTTGTTTGAATTTCTCGTTAATTATTCAGTTCCTGGCTTGTTTTCCAATGAATTTAATTTAAGTCAAAATACATTTATTAAATAAAGGTAAACCCCTGATAAATTCTCCAACATTCAGAAAGAATAATTCTTGTTTGCTTTCTCCAGAGAAAGAAGTGATATACGTCATTTGAGTACAAGTAGCTAAATACGTAAGTGGGGGACTTTCATTAATTATTAAAGGGAGTAAAGCCCCTCAGAGAATGTAGGAAAGAATGGACGTAGCGAGGGAAGGAAAAGAAAAGGCAGATAAAGTTTGAATAGGCTCTCACGGGCCAACAAAAACCACTCCAATATTGACAATAGGAATGACGAAAAGAAAAGACTTTTTGAAGCGAGGTCCCGGAGAGAGGGGGTAAGAAAGGACGCGAAGGACAACAAAACGCCTGGAAAAGACGGACTAAACCTATTTGAAACTTTCAAGCCGGAGAGGTTCGTCAATGATAGAAGCGCGGGCCACCTGTCAACTTGTTAAAACTTTCATCTGTCAATACTTGGTGGCGCTAGAGAGGAGAAGGGGTGGCTGGGGGTGGGGATAGGCGTTGACACGACAAATCAATTAAAAGTCAATTATGGCTTTCCAACCGCGGCTCTTCCTCGCCCTCTCTCTCTCATGCTGACGTCAGCCTTTTCTCTTGCCTTATCATTCTCTTCCCTTATCAATGTTTTTTTTTCTCCTATTAATTAAGCCCCAGGTCTACCGCTTTATTATTTAAATGTTTATATAATTTAAAAAGAGTCTAATCATTAAATTTTTGAACATAATTATATATTCTAAAACTCATGATAAACTACAAATATACAGGAGTATCTTCATCCTTTCTCGAGAACGCCATAAATAATGTGGTCTGAAAGGAATTTAAAAATGTATAGGAATGGTATAAAACTGCCCATACAAAAAGCTCTGATGTGGTTTGTGGAAAGCGGAAACAAGAGAAATGTACCTCAGACTGCCCAGGAAGGAACTTAAGAGATGTAGTAGGAGCGATCTCGGGGCACTGGAGGATAAATAAACACATATTCAATATTAAGCTCAGTGAATGTCCCATATGTTGGTCCTCTGGAAAAGAGGACGAGACTCATAAGAATACTGTATTTTAATGCCGAATGCTGGAGAATTAAAGATTCAGGTACATTCTTTATGGAAATGCTTAGTAAATTAAAACGTCCATCACACAGGTAAACTATGTTATCCCACGTGATGGTATAACACACCTGATTTTATCTTAGCACATATTATATATTTCTATGAAAAAATTACCATTTTCGAGACAAGAAAACCTTCATTTTTGACGTCATTATACAACGAATTTGCACACATATAAAGATCCCATGAAACAATATTTGGTATTTAAGCTTATAATAAAGAGGTTCATGTAATTAGCAGCTTGTTGTTATTAGGTGATGAGCAGGAGTGTGGTTTTACTGAAGGCTGAAAACTAAACATTCCAAATAATTCGGTTAATGTTAATCTTAGAGAAAATATGAATATAACTATATTTATATACAACTAAATTTTCAATAAGATTAGTTCTATACATTTTTAATAACACGAGCTTAACCTTCATTTTTAACACAAAAATTGAGACAGCTAGAGCGTTAACAGATATATATGGTTTGGAACGGACCTCATTTTCGTCATCTCTCAGGTAGTAGGATCAATAGACATTTTTGGAAATTTTTCGCATCACGAGTACAAACTGAATAGCTGATTCTTAAGGGGGATTTGCTTAAAGGGAGCCACAGGTTATAAGTAACTTGAGTTAATAAGGCCATTCAAATGGGGGTTTTAGGCTTGCAGAATAGGGTTATTATGTTTGACCGTGATGAAGAACCCATTAAGTATCTAATCTCATCTACAAATACAATGATTAAATTAATGTTTAATGTTAAACAGCTGATTTGGCTGTTTTATTTATTTTCGTTTTAAGCACGTATAATTTTATTGTTACCAACTATGTAATGTATATAACTTTTAGCAGATTTCCCTTAAGGGAAATCAGCTATTGAGGTTGTACTCATGACGCGATTTTCGAAATTTTTCTTCAAATGTCCATCGATCCTACCCAGGAGATGACGAAAATGAGGTCCGTTCAAAACTGTATATATATACAGTTTTGAACGGACCTCATTTTCGTCATCTCCTGACGATATATATATATATATATATATATATATATATATATATATATATATATATATATATTTGTCTGTTACAGCTCTAGCGGTCGCAATTATTATTTAATCGTTACCAAACTCGATATTTAGTCTTTTTATGTAAAAAGAAAGATCAAGTTCGTTAACGGCTGAAATCGGACCCTGGGGGAGGGGTGAGTTTAGAGGGGGAATTTCGAAAGTTCGAAATATTTCCGAAACTATAATTCGGATCGAAAACTTGTTTAGGAACAATCTTATTGTAAATTAAATTTACTATAAATATTGTTATATACATTAATTGACTATCTTGAATATTAACCGAGATATTGGCATTTTTCTGTTTTCAGCCACCACCACACCGCCACTTCTACTCATGTTACATAAACAATACCCTGCTACACATTAAATCACATTATTCCAAGTTTAAATACCAAATATTGTTTTCAAGATATCTTTATTTTACGAGATACATGCGAATATGTCCTGATGACCCCCCCTCACTGTCTTGAGTTCTTCTACTACAACAATTTGATTGATTGAGATAAAAATTATTCTGATTCATTATCAATTACAGGACTAGATATAGTAAATAGTTTTGAATAACATTAATATGTTATATTCTGTTACGTTTCAGTAATGGTTTTCATTTCCGGTGTGAGGAGGGCTGACCCGTTTGTTTACATTTCTAGCCTAACTCTTCCTGTCGGCAGGTTATTGAAATTGGATGAAACATTTCTTATTTACGTTTGTATTTATTCACGGTGGTGTTGTGTTACCAGTATGTAGATTTATCTATTACTAAAGTTCTCAAGGGAAATCTGCTTAGTTTACGCAGTCCCTGCGTGCCGGACTTTTGTATATAACAAAAAATTGGGGATCCTCATACCTAACCCACGCACCCATTACCATAATTCATATCCTTCAGTAGCCTATTTCTTTTCTTAAAATAGTTCTGGAACCCACAATTGTAAGCTCAATAAACATGAGGAATTTTTACAAATCAATACTAATAATAATAAAACCAATTGGAAAAAATAAAATACAAATGGGTGTTGAGCAATCATAATTCTATTACCCTAACATATTAAATGAATATGCAGATTGCCGACTCTGTCGTTAAAATGAGTTCCACAAATTTATATATATATTTATATATATATATATATATATATATATATATATATATATATATATATATTAGGTTATACCCCGAAATCAAATGGATATCTCCCTCTATACTAAGCCCCCTATGATAAATGTGAAGATAGTTCTAAGCGTAGTCATATATAGTGGGACACCCAGAACAAAAAGACCAATAGCAAAACAAAGGCTCGTTAAAAAAAAAACAACAAAAAAATATAAAGAAAGAAATAGAAATAACATTTATACAAATAAGGGAAAACATAATAACAAAATCGGTGTGTCGGATGCCCCAAATCCAGGAATGAATACAACAAAAGAGGCAGTGTTCTCGTCGGATGCCTCTGCGGTTTTTTTGCCCCAAACAAACAGACAACAAATAAATGACTTCCGAGCACTGGCAGAGACATGCGAGCAAGAAAATTTAAATAATCAATTGATTCATATTTTTATATACAAGCACAGAGACAAGGAAAAGAGATCAAATTGCATATTCGTGCCTCTCTCTATTTTTTTATGTATAAAGTGTTCGTGACAAATCATCTGCTGCTTTTATCATCCTCCGCCTGCGTGATAAGAGAATTTTATTCTGTTACTAGGAGAGTATAAGACATCCATGTGGAAATATCACACCACCTTATCTGAAATATTTGCGAAGGCAGAGCTCAATGAAATGAGAGACGATAACGCAACGCTAGAGCATTCATATTGACGATACTTTTTTTTTTTATATTCAGTCCAAACGGTAGAAAATTCATGTTAACGCTTGAAGGGAATGTAAAATTATTTTTATTAACGAATTTTGCTTATATGTTATATTTGTTAGTTGAGTTTTACATTTGATATAAATAAGTCAATCTTAATTCTTCATAATTTGTATATATGTAAATATACACAAGAAAAAGTCCGTCACGCAGGGGCTGCGTAAACTAAGCAGATTTCCCACGTGAAGTTATACAGTAGATAAATCTGCCCAATAACAACTGTTGTCGTAAGGTATCTCTAAACCTATTCAAGAGAGACGAGTAGTTATGGAAACGGCCGCCAGAGCTCTCGCGGAACGTCCCGAACATAGCCGACCCCTGCCGATCATACACAGAATGCAAATGCATATATCTCGGTTAATATTCAAGATAGAGAATAAATGTATAGAACAATATTTATAGTAAATTTAATTTGCAATAAGATTGGTTCAATACGATTTTTCGATCCGACGCATAATAACGGAGATATTTCGAATTTTCAAAAATCCCCCCTCTAACCCCCCCCCCTCCTACTGGTCCGATTTCAGCCATTAACGAACTTGATCTTTCTTTTTACATAAAACGATTAAATTTCGAGTTTGGTAACGATCAAACAAAAATTGCGACCGCTAGAGCGTTAACAGACAAATATCTCTCTCTCTCTCTCTCTCTCTATATATATATATATATATATATATATATATATATATATATATATATATATATATAATTTTGAACGGACCTCATTTTCGTCATCCCCTGGGTAGGATCGATGGACATTTGAAGAAATTTTTCGAAACTCGCGTCATGAGTACGACCTCAATAGCTGATTTCCCTTTAAGGGAAATCTGCTAAAAAAGTACCTTGCCAGTGACAACATGTCTGCCGTGGCAGAATGGTACAAGTCTTAAGTCAATAAGAAAGATCAATCAATTAAGAGTTATTTAATGGTACATTTTTTTTTTAAAAATAAAGAATAAATATAAAGACCATCAACCTACAGATTCCCTCTGTGTTAATTATTACTGCCATAAAATTAATAGCTTCTCTTATATCTTTTGAAAAGTTTGATCTCCATAGTATTATTTACATTTGTAGTAAATAATTGTTTGAAACTAGTACTGACAGGACCACAGATGAGGCTAAAACTGAAAATCACACACAATAATGTCACATAGTAATAAATGTATCGGACACGTAGATTATTTAACTCGGATCATAATAAGATCTTCAGAAAGAACAGTCACCCCCCCCCCAGTGGAAATGATTTGTTTTTATCAGTAGTTTGACAATGAATGTCACATAAAGCCTAATTAGATTAATTTATGCATAAAGATTCTTTATAATGTTTTTGAAATTTAAATAAACGAGACTGGTGCCATTCTCACAACCGCAGAACAATTTAACTCACAGACCACACACCTCACAGACAGCAAAAAATCTGATTTGCTCGCCACAAGCCTTCCTAGTAATCCTGTTAAATTAAATATACAAACAGTTATGCTGTACCTCCATTTGAATGCGTCGGAAAAAACAATGTTAAAGGAGCTAATTCTCAGATATTTAATAATAAGACTAATATTATGTTACTAATAGATATTGAGATATATGTAATTGGGTAACTCTCCCTTTTAGTGGATTTAATTTTTAAAAAAAGAGGTGCAACTAGATGTTACAACAGTCGTAAATACGAAATTTAAACGTTCTGAGGCTAGTCGTTTTTTAAGCAGATTTCCCTTGATGTCAATCAGCAATTCAGGTTATACTCATGACGCGGTTTTAAAATATTTGTCAACAATTCTCATGGTCTGTTCAAAACTGTGTACATACATATGTGTATATATTAGCTTGCCAATGCTCGTAACTGTCTCCATTTTTGTTTGATCATTACTAAACTTGGTATTTAAATGTTTCATGTATGACTATAGATCAAGTTGGTTAACGATTAAAGTTGACCACTGGGAGTGGTTTTAAAGGGGGGAATTTAGAAAATTCAAAATATGTCAGTTAATATGAGTCGGAACGAACAATTATACATAACCAATCTTGCTAAGGTATTGATGCTCTACCCATTCTTTTCTAGTTCAAATAACGAACGAGTTATTCGGATTTTCTTATTTTCAGCCATCAGAAGCCCCCACTACAACTCATCAGACTTTGACAAAGAATAGAGAATGGTGTGTCAAGCACTTGTGAAATCTTCTTAGTTTGCGCAACATCTGCGTGAGGGACTTTATATTTTAGTTATGTATACGTCACGCTGAAACTAGTCAAAGTGGATTGTAGGAGGGTCAAACGGATAAGGACGATTTTCGCTATTACAAAACTCCCTTCATTTCGTACAAGGAAATAAAAAAAAAAGAAATAAACACCCATAATAAAAAAGATGAAAATGTTCGATACCAATGAAGGAAATGAGCCTATTGGAAGATCAAGGGAGCCGATATGGTAACACAGATGACGGCAAATTGGATAAAAGAAAAGACGCGAAGGTAGTTAAGGTACATAAGAGAGTCGTCGATTTGTGGAAAAATATCAAAGGGGAGGAGAGACTTGGGCTTTTTCCTAATCGGTTCGGTTATACAAAACTCGTGTCTTGAATCGATTAGAGAAACCCCCCCCCCTCGTAGCAGTGGGGATTTATCCCCCTGGCAAAGTTCCCTCCCCTCCCTATCTTAGGCCTCTCACTCCATACCCAAACCCCCTTTTCTCATCCCCTACACATACTCTTATATTCCTCAACTTTATTCTTTTCCTTCCCCCCCACTGATTCTTTATGTGTCCCGGTACCCATAAATAGATACCTGTTTTGAATTTCAGAGACAAACCCAATGCCAAGATTTACCGAGCCCATTAACTCTAACAGAAGAATATTTATAGGGAGCACCTCCAACAGATGGCCTACCAATTTCATCAGATACTTTCACTTAGTACTGTTGCAGATCATCAAGCAAAATTTGCTACTAAACGACCTTGACTTGAAAATAATTCGCTGGCTTCATTGGACTTGAGTGACCTAATAATCGTGATCACTAAATAAAATCCTTAGTCCCACCCTGGCTAGAAAAGGGTGATAACCTGTAGATAACCCGTCCTTATTAGCCTTAGTTGCCAAAAGTGGACGTTAATAAATAATTTAATTTAATTTAATTTGTGGCTGGCTGAAAACTAAGAGATTAAATACACGACGAAAACATGCACAAATGAGCACATTACGAGAAGAGAACAAGTGGTAATAATCAGACAACGTATAGAATACGGTGCAATAGCGCGTTCGCATTTAGTGCAACGTATCACTAACAATAAAACATACACAGAAAGACTAAAGACACACCTTTCCATACCACATGACTTACACTACAGACCATACATTAAACTCTGGCCTTGAATAGAATTTTCTCCACTCATGCCTTTACTGGCGTGTTTGGGGATTTTTCCCCAAGATGCCTTTATTGCTGGATGGTCTGATGCAGAAGGCAATGGGAAACCAGTGCATGCCTTGTTGTGCCCCTCTTATTCCATTGTTCGGTCTCGTGAAAATCAGGTTTACATGCTAAGGAAGTCAATTACCACGCATAGCCTGTAAATACTGCACATACAGTATATACATCAACACGATACTACAGCATTTGCCAACTACAATTTCTTCCCAAAAAAATATTATTTCAAAGAACAAAGAAATACAAAGCAAGTGACAGACCCCGTATGATAAAATTAAATCAGAAGAATCATAAATTATTGCTTTATTTTAGATTTTATATATATATATATATATATATATATATATATATATATATATATATAAAATCATGAACTATAGGCGACGCCTTGTAGTTGCAACCATTATGTTCTTTCAGAAGCTGCACTTTTCATATATAATAATAAATGAAATCCATAAGATGTTTCATGACTTCAAAATAGGATGAATTATTGTTTAGCAACATTGAAATAATGCAACAAAAAAATTAAAAACATTGGATTCGAAATTACAGTAAAACAATGATGGAGCTCCATTATAATACCCAATCAAGTATAAATAATAATTAAAAACTTCATTATAAATAAATCTAAAGCGAGACATAAATGTTGTCTGAAACTTATAATCGAAAATTACCTTAACAAATAAATTACCTTCCAAAACCTTCAAGGATGTAATAAATGCATTACCTGAAACAATAAAAAATAAAACTTCATTAATCACTACTCCATACAAAAGTAAAAGTTACTTCATGAAATTTGCCATTACTAAATAAGTAATGATGGGCATTGAGACTTGTTGCCAAGTAATTTTAACTAAAATTAAAATGTACATATAGGTAGATAGAATAAAATGAGGAGATGTCTCTAAATACAATATGCTAATTTAATTTCTATGCAAATGTGGTAGTTCAAAGTACATTCATGATTCAGTTTAATAATAAAACATTTTCATGTATTTTAATGAAATGAAAATGAAACTATGATAAAATTGCAGAATTTCACATTCATATGCATCTTCACGTATAAAACGTACTTCTGTTTTTGTGCAACTATATTTCCTTCATTAGGACATTTCAACTTTAAACAGAATGTTTTCAATTGATCAGACCGTTTTTGTTGGATAAATTCAACCCTTTGATCTCACTCACAATTATACCCTTACCTCTTGTTTCTAAAACAATAAATGTACTGTGAAAGAAACAAATAGAAAAATATTACGGAAGCAGTGAAAGGAATTATTTCGACAACTAAATATGTGACATACAACAATTAGCTGTGTTTTTCCTAACGAAATCTTGGAGTCAAGACAAAAATGAAACGGTATTTAAAAAGCCAAACTGTAGTAACTTGTTGCATGATTTTTTTTTTCATTGTTAAATTTAAGTTAAATCAAACTAATAACTCAGAATAATTTTAATAAATAACATAAAAACCATTAAAATAATTGTTTTCAATTCTGTTTAAGCAACGGGTATATTTAGATAAAAACAATATTTACTCTTTGAGAGTCCGTTTATTAAGCTGGAAGGATCCACCTGAATTAGCCATAATTCTGGACTTCAGAAACGAATTAAATAGTCAGTAACATTTTCTTGGATGGTCACCAAAACCGTGCTAGCGTTGAAGAAGAGAACCGACATATTACTTATTCATATGGAATAATGAAAGAAAATATCCTTCAAAATTTTCATTGAGCTGCTCCAAACAGCAATACAAACTATTTTTTAAAGTTTTAATACTATTAAATGAGGAATGGGGGGAGGGGGGGTCAGAAAACATGGATCATTTGAGTCGTGGAGTCAATCATGTGAGTGCAAAGGAGATCCAGGATAAAAGGATGTAACTTAAATTGCAAGTTTACCTTTATGATTTGGAATTAATTTCACTTGGATAATTGCTAAAATAATGATGATTCTTAGTGCTATACGTTTCAGTTTATTTATTAAGTTGAAGTACCTTTACATTTTAGTGTAACAAAATTATTATGAAAAAGAAGTTAGTTATTGTGATCCTTTACAAGTAAACTGTAGGGTATTTCAAAATTAATTTGGGTTTTAAAACTGTGTGGCAGTCATAAATGAATTAAAAGTGAGATTGTTACCTCCAAAGTGGCCATTATATTTTCTATGAATTATTTATGAAGTTAAGGATATATTTAAGGTAAATTGATTGTTTTGTGAATAATTTAAAGACAGGTTATTTTTTGAGGATATGAATTGTGAAGTGGTTATATTTTAAATGTTGTTTTTTTTTTTCCTAATTTATCTGCATGACGTGAAAGGATAAATTTCTGCCTTATCCCCTGCCATATATCTAAGCTATAGAGGCAGAATGGATACCTATAACAATCCAAATCCGCGAGCGGTTCACATTTTCCAAATCCCACCTCCAGCTGAATCCCCAACAGCAGAGCTTTAAATTTCCAATCGGCAGGGAAGGGAAGAGGGGGCCTATGTTGTGGGAGTGGCTGGCATAACGGATGGGGCCCGATCACTACATATGCAGACCAGTCGTCGTCCTGGGGGAGCCCGTATATATTCATGAGAAGGCTGCGCCGGCTGATGGATTCCGCCCAGATCATCTACTGATAAGGTAATCAGGCCCCTTGAAAAGCCCCAGCCACGACGAATCCCGAATTTGGTTTGAGAGAGAGAAGGCGGTGGCGAATTTGAAACATCGGTTTTCAATTCAAACACATAATCCGTAGTTGATGATCTCGGGAGGAATAAGAACTAGAGCATCCGGATAATCACGTTGAGCAAATCCATCTATTATTTAAATTAAAGAAACTAGCATAGGTTTTACTAGAAATGCTAACAACGGTTAAACAATTGGACTTGAACGTAAAAGTAACTCCGAATACCACATTACTCTCGTTCGCCGTACGTATTTTAAACAGGATTCCATAAACAGAGGTACCATGTTTTCAAAAACTAGATATTATGGAATCTTCCCTACTGAAGATAATACTACAACAAACTGCAGTTCTGGTTGATCTTTAGTGTATAAAATGCAGTGGTTTTCGTTTCTTTGCTAGAACACTGTTTGTTGTGTCTGAGACTAGCCTGCAATTAGGCAGGAACCCTACTACACAACTGATATGTGAAAGTTGATCTGCCTCCATATAAGAAGAATTATGACCTGTTTTGTTGTACAAAGTAGAAAAGCATAAAATGCATTGGTTAATACATATTGAGGAATTTACAAGGTTGTGAAGTGGGGAATAGCCGAAAATGTTTACATATAAAGGGTTATTTGCCTAGTTAAATTTTGACTAAAGGGGGTTTGGACTGAAGGTCTTGTAAATGCAGAAGCGAGGTGAGCTGGGTGGTTATAGATGAAATAGAAGCATTCTTACTTGGGTGTTAAAAGTAGTGAGAGCAGCCGGCATGCAGAAGAGTTGTTGGTGCTTCGATTCAGATGATTTGATTAACTTGGTAGGTTAACCTGCAAAACTCCACTGACGGCCCGCCATTATTTTTAGCCAGACATTATTTAAAACCCTTTTTAGGCTGAAAGGTGCGCCTACACTACAGTGTTCAGTGTCTCGAACCATAGTCCTGGGAGATCTGATCTGGGACGAACTGACCGTTCTCGTCTCTCAGGAACGAACTTCGTACCCACCGAGGATTACGTGCTGTGGTTCCTCGCGTTGCCACTAGATGGCATAGGCTCGTCTATCTGGAGAAGGGACGTCTTGAAGGCTATTCTGAACCCCTTCTTCCCGTAGAGATGCTTATAGAAAGTACTAAAGAAAATAAACTAAAAAAAAAACAATAGTAGATATCTGCACTGTTGCACTTATGCACTCGTCCCGGACTGGTCTATGCTATCAAATGAAACCACTCAGTGCGATCCGAAGTTAGAATTACTCCTTAGTTTCCGAAAGTCCTTACCTGAATTTAGCAATCATTCTCGCCACGTCATTCAAATAAATAATCCTTTCTTTAAGCGCCCTATCCAGCATATGTCCATTTCTTCTGGATTGTAACTTCCACGACAAGTCTACTGGAAGTAGGTCATTCCAGGTCCACCTTGTTTAACAGGGGTTCTTCCCGATTTCCCCCCCCCCACAATTTGATATGATAAAACTGTTTAATAAGAAAACTATATTCAGTCTTGCCAGAGATGTCGTCTCAATAGGCACCAGCTCTAGAGCACTGAAAAAGGGTTCGCCCCGTAACTACTCTGCAGTTAATAAATGAAGTATTAAGAGTGGAGGTGTTTTGACCTTGTTATGCTTCCGTTGATGATGGACCTCCACCAGCCTGCCTAAATCCCGAGTATGTTTAGTACTTTCTTTAGAGTTTCAGTGAAGACAACGAGGACAATATATGTTATAGAGATAATTAGAAAAACGAACTACCCTCGGAAACGTCTCTGCAAACAATTGCATTGAACTTTATTATTATTTCAAAACCCTGTTTTTATTGTTTGGTAGATCATTGATTGTAACAAGAAAGCATTTTTTTTTTTGTTCTTGCCTCCATTTAAATAATAATATGAGAGATGCAAATGCTCTTGGAATGAACTACTAAATCCAAGTGGTATTCTGATGAACTCTGAGTAGTAGCTCCTTATTGGAGGAACTCTCCAAGCGGGAAATAGGACAAGCGTATGCAGATCAGGTTTTGTGTATGCTAGATATTAATGAGCATCTCCCGACTCCTGATGCCTCCCACAAAGATCTCTCATGACAGCCTAATAAGTCCCCTCCCCTCGAGAGTTATATGAATATGGCGACTATCCCAACCCAATTCCACGACTAAACCATGTGGCGCAACACTCGAAGTTGATCTGGGTCCAAATAGTGGCAGTTCATAACGCAAAAAAGATGTGTTCCTCATGTGGAGATTGTGGGTTTTCCATTAGCATGGAGATCGTTAAATCCTTTTAAGAATTGAGTGCAGAATGGTGAAACACTTACTTAAGACTGCAAATGACACGTTGATCATAAAAGAATCAAGACTGGATTCCCCTGAGACCAGGCCCAATCTCAGGGTCTACCATTCGGTTCAAAAACACGAATCTCCTGAAGGAATAACTGCAAACTAAAAATTTAGCATTTATTCTGAACACTCCTATTCCCCTGGGAAAAGTGTTTTAAACACGCATTTCAGCAGATTTCTCTAGTTTTGCATGAATCATCTAAATATCGAAATACACTAGGCTACACGACGTTTAGTTCACACGACGTATTGGACTTCCATCCATTTGCCAAACGGACTGTTTGTCACGAAGTCTTAAAATTTCCAATTACACAACTTCGTTCAATCTTAGGAGCGAAAGCTCATGTGCAGCACACGCCTTCCTGAAGAGAACCAATAGGTGAAGCAGTTCAAAAAAGTGCGATCAAAATTTAACTTTACACTGCTATACACCGATCGACTCGTTTCGGTTAGTGAAACTTCGTTAACTCTTTTTCGTACTCACGGTAACTCATCAGCACGGGATTCATTTATTTCCAAACACTCTTCGGACATGGCTGAGAAGCCAAGTTTGATTCGACAGGAGTTCTTTTGACAGTAGTTAGTTCGACAAACGTCATTTGAACGAGAATCTGTTAAAATATCGAGTTTTGTAACGTTCAAACAAAAATTGCGACCGGTAGAGTTGTAACTGACAAATATGTACTTATATATATATATATATATATATATATATATATATATATATATATATATACTTTTGAACGAGCCTCATTTTCGTTGTCTCCAGAGTAGGATTGGTGGACAATTGAAGAAATATTTCGAAAATCGCGTCATGAGTACAGCCTCAACAGGTATTCCAATACAAAAATATTAGAATTAAAATTAGGAGGATTGTGACTTTCATAACTCATGAAATAAGAACACTTCAAAAATGATTATTAATCATGTTTTTGGAGTAAAAAAAAATTATATATCTGTGCCCCATTGAAGGGTTAACCGGACTCATAAATATATACAGTGTTAATAAAATATATTGTTGGAATTTTGAAAATAATCAACAAACTGATGGAATCAGCTTTTGACTGGAGATCCGATTTTTTTGCATTTTCTCAACTCTCCTATAAAAGTGTAAGAGAACAATACCTTAACTCTGAATGTTATTTAGGATAGAGTTATTTTATATGTCACTTAATCAAATGTTTACTATATAATATTAACGCCTTTTCTTTTCACCTAGATACGCCATGAATACGCCAAGTGAAAAAAAGCTATTTTGCTGCTTTGAAGGGGTTTTTCATTACTCCTGGAACAGAAGCCCAAGGGGTAAACGGACTAAATAGACAATAAGCACATTTGCCGGGGCGAATATACATTATTAAATTCACAACCCAATCAGCAGTTACTTGTTCCATTGACTATCTGGGAATCCATAATTGATAGTCCAGTTTATAGTGGTTCTATTGGGCAGGTAGGGGAGTAGAATAGTGCTGAAGGGAGCCCGCCTATTGGGTAACATTGGAGCCAATGAAGAGGTCCAATCACCCAGCTAGTAGCGCATTAGCATGACAGAGAAGTGCACTCATCATAGCTGTCGCTTCACAAACAAACTTCACCGGCTTCTAGGGCTACACGACCCGAGCCAACACCGACTACAAGGACGGCCTATCAGAATCAACTGCTTAATAGCTGGATTACACTCGTCGATTTACATGTACGTCGCAGAAGAAAAACTTTAAATGATAGACTGATTGTTGGCTGCTGGTTACATAAATGAATATCCTGACGGTAAAAAAATAAATAAACGAACATAAATGACTGATAGAAATACGTAAAACAATTACAACAAAAGGAAACCTCATGGTAAAACGCAACGTAAATCTATTTCTGTCTTCCGCTAAATTCTAGAGTAGCCAAATGTAGTAAGAGGAAGTATCTTATATATCAGAGATGATAAGCATAGCGCTGTCATATACCTCAGAAATAAATGTTATGTTCCTACAAGCGTTGAAATTCAAACCGAACCTGCTTGTCTCCGTAAGTCTTCTCAAAACCCACTCAAACGTCAGGCAGAAAATGAGTATAACACTGAAACGACAAACAGGAAATGGTATATGAAACCTGGAATAACTCACTTTCGGAAGTACCAAATTTGATAACAGTTAAAACTCGCTTAACTTGTATTATCAATACCCATCGCACAACAGTAAGTTTATAACGTCGTTTCTGGGAAGGAAACAAGGTTATGGTAATGATGTTCGTGCTAGGTATATCATCACTAGAAGTTGTAAGTTTTATATTTTATAGGTTAGAAGCACACTTGCAAATATATATATGCCAACTCCAGTCATCTTCCGTACATGAAGAAATTTATGAAACATTCTTCATAGTTCTATAATCGCCAAGAGCAAGAATAAACGGATCCCGGTAACTCCAATAATGTATAGTAAACATGAGAATGTTATCCTACACCACATTAAATTCCGAGTTTCTTCCTTAAAAAATATATGGTATTTATGCTGTCTATTAAACGTTTCGTAAGCCTAAGGTAAAAAGGAATTGTAGATACAACAGTATCTAAAACTTAAAACTAAAAAAAAAATACACTTGACTCTGTTAATATTTGTTGTACAAACGCATATATAATAAAAAAAAAATGACAGGGAATCGCGCATTGTCATTTAACATGCTACGTAGTACATTTTTAGTTTTCCCGTCTACACTAATTCTCGTTATGATCCGATTTCAGCCATTAACGAAGCCCTTGGGTTTCAGAGAACCTATCGAGATCATAATCATTGCTACAAGTTTCTAATATGTTTAATAATCACTAATTAGAGGAATTAAAGTGTATGAATTTTGAGCTAATGAAGTATGATTAAAAGCGATAATTATGAATATAAATAAATTAATTAGAATATTAAAGATAATTAGGCAGAAATTGGCACTAGAAAGTTACAAGAATCATTTTTTAAACGAGACAAAATTTAATTAAGAGGACGAGAGTGGAAGGTTTTAAGAGTCTTTTAGTTTATACGGCAATTTGAAGGCTCAGAACGTAATTCAGGGCCAATTTATCGGTATTCCCAGATCTCATTGTTCAGGGGATTCTCATCTTGTTCAGAGAATCCACCCCTAACCAATTACTACAATTAAATAGGCTGATTATGAAGTTCGTAGAATAGACCGCAAAGGATTAAGGATACCAAATATAGAATGTATTACAGCTAATGATCTCAGGTCACAATGATATATTCATCATGTGCAAACTAATGAATCATCTCAGAAGCCGATGAGTGTGAACGAGAAAGCCTAGGAAATATTCTCTTCTAGGAGAGAAAACAATTTGCAATTAATCCTCCAATCAATCAACAGCTCACGAAAACATATCTGCTTATTTTGTTCCTTAATTATTATCAATGAAAGTAAACAAATTTCATTAAGCAGCTACAATTCATTCTCTTAGTCCTGAGCCGTTGATAGGGAACTGGTTGAAGTCCTGTTGAAAAAAATACGGCTTGAATTAGAGGAATAATTGTTATTATCAAAAACTGTTGGCCATTTTGGATCATTTATGTAAAGTGCGAAAAGAAGAATTTCAAATCGGCACATAATGCAAACTTTGAGTAATATTTTTTTTTCTTTAGTTCTTACGAAAATGTTAGAAAATGTGTATTCGATTACAGATAAGAAATAGATGAAACTTCGGCTGCGACTCAACATGGTGAAAAATGCAGTCACCGGATAAAAATCTGACGAATCGTAAACAACCTTGCGTGATTGAAACATAAATCAGATCGCATAAAACGAATGGAAATGAGAACACTTTGAAAACTGTAAAAACATGAGAGGCAATCATGGAAAACCCTGACACCGACAAAACTAGGCAACATATGCTGCAAATCCTGAAAAAAGCCTATACGTCGCCAGCCTGTAACAAAGACATTGCTATTCACACTGCCTCAAGAAAAAATTGGCAGAAACTCCAAAAACTCTAGACCAATCGAAAGCACAGCGACAAGGCATCGCATCCCTAAAACTAGTCAACTCCCAACCAGCAAGCAATGCCTAAACCATCGTAGTTTTAATCCAGACAATTAGACAGTTTTTTTTCCTATGGAAGCAAGTAACAGTCAAGGATAGGATTACCCTAGTTTTCAATTTGTAAGCAAATTTGAATTTCACACTGTTTTAAGTCATTTTAAAGCCTTTTGTGCGAGGAATAAATTTATTTGAAGCAGGTTCTAATGGTATATTCGTAGGTAGGGCCATTCCTACACATTCCGCGGATGTAGGTGGGAGCGGATGGGAGATTGACGGGTAGCAATAAGGCTTGGGAGATCAACATTCCAGCGCGGCTGTAATAAAGGGAGCAGACATCCATCCTAAGGGAGAAATGTGTCAGCGTCTCCCTAACCTCAATTAATGTCGGTCAGGAAAGACGGAGCAAGAAGGAAGGACAGTGATAGGTGGGGAGAGAGAGAAGAAGCAACGGAATGACAAATAATGAGAAAGATAAAAGAACGATTTAGTCTAAAAAGCCACGAGGATCGATGGGGTTTTAGCAGGTGTCCCTTAAGGAAATCAGCTATTCAGATTGTACTCTTGAGGCGATAATTAAAAAAATCTTTTTCAACCGACCACCGGTCCTATCAGTACCTAAAAGAAGTCCATTCGGTACCTAGAAGAAGTCCATTCAAATAATAATAATACCCATTACAGAATAATCCTTATCATTTGTGAGCATTTGCATGCATCGAACTACGAAGCGATGTCATTCTTCCAGTCTTTTTAAACTCTCTTTCTCTCCTTGTTCATCTCTACGGTACTATGACTTTCTGGTCGCAAAAACAACTTGTCATGTTTAGCATCATCGTTATATGTTTGTAGTTGTGTGTTTTTCATCTAGAGACATCCAAATGTTGACTTGGTCCCGACCTTAGGTCTTACCGAGCGGTCAACGATGATATACATGAAGGAGAAATGATTTCTCAAGGGGAAATTCACTAAGGATAATTTGGATTGAATATCATTGGCTGTTACACTGTCATGTCAGTAACCAATAGTTAAGCTTGTTGGGAAGTATGAATGATATATGGCGAGAATCTTTCTTCAATAACCGTTACACATGGGGGAAAAATCTGAGAGAATGGAAGTAGGATACGAAGCGTGTTAAAGTTGAGTTGAAAGACACAGTAAAGAAGGAGAGAGTAGCTACCATAACACTTTGGGAAGTGAAGACAACGGCACAGGTATCATATGGAGAGATTTTAGCTCTGTTTCCACTTCTGGTATTTTACCAAAAGTGATTTTTTACATGTGGAAGCAATTTAAAAATAATATACCAACAATTTATATAAACTAACGGGAATATAAATATAAAACCGTAATTTATTCCTGAGTGTCCACAACATTTTATTCAAACATAATTGCACCCACTTGAATTCTAAATCGTAAGTTACAAAGTACTTCAGGTCTTCCTATATATTTTGATTTATATTACTTTGGTGCATAGATAATATCCTAAATTTACGAAACCGTAGTAATCCTTCAGATAATCAAGACATCTCAAATGCGCCTGCTTCTCTGGGTTACGATTACTATTGATGTCCAACATCAACAAACACCCGAGTTTGTTCATCTTAATGCCACGATAGTTGGAGTCAATTTCGCACAGCTTTGCAAAATAACCGCTTTCTAAGTTTGTTGTTTACCTTTCCCCAGAGAGAATTGTAAAGAGGGTATCTCCCCTCTGGGAAAATAAGCTTTGGGGAACTGGACCCATGCTATCTTTAATATCCGTTTTCGGACTTTATCTCTCTACAACAGGTGGTGATAATAAATGTGAATATATGTTAACTCAAACAAACCCATTTATTCGACCATGGAATGTAAAATCCCTGAAATGACTCTGCGATGCCCACTTCGAACATGTCAGCACTAGATTATAAATTAGTATACGTTCTAAGTGGCTGGAACTAATCTGGAAGTAACGGTTGAACTTATAAATCAGGTTAATCAGAAACACTTATTTGTAGCTCCTCAAGATGTCACTGGGCTGAACTCTCTGAACGATGCTCTCTCTGCACAGTGTACTTGCAGAGTTCAACCCAGCAGCATCTAACTGTAGAGGCACGTCCTACGCTCAGAGAATGGCAATTTAATTCCCGAAAGCGCTAAGTGTTTATAAAAAATAAATTGTGAGGAGCCACAAATAAGTGTTTCTGATTAACCTGATTCATCACCCTCACCACCAGCTGAAAATAAAAATGAAGAAAAAACATGAACTTATAAACGCATTAGTAATTTTAACCAAGTTTGATACGATACCAGACAGTACGGAAGAAGAAAAAAAACACATTTCACTCTAGAAGCAGCACGAAATATAGTTATGTACATTGGCCACAAGAAGTGTCATTTTGATTCATGGTAAGTGTCCAATTCCCATTTGCCCCCTCCACATATATTCACTGATTTAAAAGTGTCATCAATACAGACATTTTCTGTAATAGGGCCCGGGGACGGTCAGGCCGGAAAGTGCCCTCGCTGCGGGCATATTTTCCAGGGGTCTTTTCCATCCCATAACCGAAACACACTTATATATATTTATCCACATTTCCATAGGAGGCGAGCTTAGGTCATGGGGGGCAACCCATTTCAGTATCTACAAATGATATATACTCCTAAGGAAGGCCGTTTATAAAAATCCTGTTCGCAATAAATAACGCCGATAAGTGCCCTTCTAGGGAGTCCTTCTTCGCCTTCGTTTTAAATATTTCCAATCATTATCCCCCAGATTTTATTCTGTCTTAGGGCGAATTCAAGATAAGAGGCGCGATGGGTGTAAATGAAACGCTGGGCCCATCCAGAAAATTGTTTAGTTTCGGTTTGATTTCGTCCTATTATATGAGACACCTTCAGTCCACAGTGTTGGGCCGTACACTGCTCAAGAAAAACATCTCAAGGTTTGGAGTACCATCTTCCCGTCTCCACAATAATTAATTTTGGACATCGCTAAAAGTTCAGCAAAATTTCTTTCATAATATTGTTTCAAGAAAATCATTTACAAATCACAAATATTTCGCATTCTTAGCAGATGATAACTACAAATGGAAAGCCAATGGTGCCGGTGTTGGCGATGAACAGGAGGATGCCGATGAAAAGGAGAATCAAGATAAGCTGTTTATGATGATCGCAATGAAATGGAAAATGACGATGTGCTGTTTACGATTAGCAATTCAATAATGCCACTGTTTTATTAGCAGATTTCCCTTAAAGGAACTCAGCTATTGAGGTTGTACTCATGACGGAATTTTCAAAGTTTTTCTTCAAATATCCATCGATCCTACCCAGGAGATGACGAAAATGAGGTCCGTTCAAAACTGTATATATATATATATATATATATATATATATATATATATATATATATATATATATATATGTCTGTTACCACTCTAGTGGTCGCAATTTTACGTCGGATCGTAAATTGTACAAAATCAATTGCAAATTAAATTTTCTATAAATATTGTTATATACATTTATTCTCTATCTTGAATATTAACCGAGGTATTTGCATTTTTATTAAAACTGGGCGGCTAACGGACGAGTGACTTCCCAGCCAAAAGCTAGTTCGGCCGTTTCCTTAACTGCTCGGCTCTCGTGAAATTTCTCTATTGTATAACATCACGTGGGAAATCTGCTTAGATTACGCAGCCCCTGCGTGAAGGACTTTTGATTTTAATGATGATACTAGTAATGATCGGGGAAAAAATGAAACACGGCATAGATAATGTTGGCACTTCCAATTGGTAGCATAAAGTGAATATTAATAAATAAATAATGTTACAGGATAATCACTACATCTGGTAAACAATAGAGTCAGTTACCCTTGATTCTTTCCGTGGAAGGAGTCTTCATACTAAAACATAAGGCCGAAAATGTCTTAGTTAAACTTATTACTTTAATTCTTATTAATAGAAAAGTCGGAGTGAACCTTGAACTTTTTGAAGAAAAGCTTTTATTATAAAAGTTATTGAAGAACTTTTTTTATGGAGAAAACCTTTTGCCAAGAAGTTCTTTTAAAACTCGCGGAATATAACGTTTTCAAAAAGGTCAAGGACTTTTTTGAGCCTTGTTTAGGAGTGTTTTTTACTAGAGCAAATTAAAAAACAAAATGAAAGCTAAATCCAAATTATTATGAAAATAATCGAAATAAGGAAATAGCATTATAAAATTACAACTTTTTGAAGGAGCCAGCGTCAAAACTTCAATATTTATAATTATTTATTTGAGATGCCGCTACAATGGCGATTCATCTTTTAACATGTTTGAATATAATTTTACAAAATTAAATAAATATTAAAATTTTTGCAAAGCTTAATGTTACAAATGAACAAAATAAATAGAACCATGCCACTACAATGGCGATTCATCTTTTAACACTTCGATTTTAGAATATAATTTTACAAAATTAAATAAATATTAACATTTTTACACAGCTAAATTTTACAAATATACAAAATAAATAGAATGGACAAAACTAAATATACATTGTTAGTATATTTACAACACGAGGAAAAAAGAAAAACTATAAATAGTTAAACTGGAAGGAGGCAAAACTTATATTCCAGTATCATATACAGTGCTTAATATATATATAAAACTTTCATAATGGCAAATAATAGCTTTTATATTTCATCCATTATTTCTTAAATAGTTAAAAACGTCATCTATAAATTGGCTACTATCGGCTAGTAGTTCGCAGAGGGCATTCAATAGGGCTGACGCATAACTGAAGCTTCTGAAAGAAGTTACTTTTCAAGAATAGAATTATGGTATAACGTTTAATTCAACATCCTTTGATATATCATTGGAGTATTCGGAATACGTATAAATAAGGAGAATGAATGAATATCAAATGGACATAAAATGATGAAGACGTTTTCCTTATTATTAAGCAACTCCAATCTCTTGATATCAGAATAAAATGATTCATCGCCATGATGAATTCCTAAATATGATTATTGTCTCCCTTTCTGAAAGACAGTGAGATGGCGTGGAGGGGGGAGGGTTCGGCTATAAATGAGGTCTGAAATAGAAGGCAAGGTAAAAAAGAAAAATGGACAAGATGAAGGGGCTGACGGGGGAGGAAGAACCGATATCCTATCGCCGACAGCTAGCTCCATTTACAAGATGGCAGCCAAAGCTCAACATAAAGAAATCGACCTACAAATGGACTACAAGATGAAATATAGCAGCTTAAGATTTTTTTACGACTTTTTTTTTCTCGAACGATTAATTTTCCAAGTGTCAATTACAAGAAATGAAAATATGGCAGTCAGTTCTTTCTGTTAACATGTGCCCCGTTAAATGCGGAAATTGTATAGAAATATTTCTCATATGAAAATCTTTCCATTATGTAATATAGGTCTTCATTAAATACTGAAAAAAATATACTTGTACAATGCTAGACCAACTTATAAGGAATATTTTAGATAAAAGATAACATGAGACTAGTCTCTCCATTGGCGGAGAAAATAATGTTTCAATGCTACATACAGATCTCTTGATAATTACTTGCTGCTAAAATTATTGAAATGGCTCCCACTTTTATTTTAAACGTGAGTACGTTGCCTATCAACATTTGGACGATGTAATCATTTTTGTCTCGCTTTGAACGTCAATCGGACTTTTCTTTTTAAATAGTTTGGTAACGGAATCTAATTCAAAGGAAGGATGACTGCTTTAATTATCAACATGTATAATTATTTTTTTTTACAATCATAAATACAAATTTGCCAAAATTTAGACTTCAAAAATAATGCCATAATTAAGTAATAATGTATTTACATTAGATAAAAAAAAGATTTGATACAAAATGGTGAACGAAAAGAAATCTGGAAGTTGAACAAAAAGTGATATCTTTTAATTTATTAAATATGATCAGAGTTGAAAAGACTCATATTCCTAAGAATCGGGTTAGAATTAATTTCCTCATAATGTATAAATAAAAGAATCTATTATCTTGTTATCACATAACTTTATTTAAGAGTTATGTGAACCACTTTGTTTATAAGACAGATCAAAAGCTGTAGTCCGGCAGTAAAAACTTGTTATGACGATAAACCCCCAACAAGTAGGTGTCAGTATTTTCTGAAATAATTAATGCATGCTAATCTCCATTAAAGTTTATGATTCCGACCAGGAGAGAGAGAGCGCTTTAATAACTTCAGACTTGTTACTACTTTTATGGGATGAACATTTTTAATGAGGTAACTCGTCTAGAGTTACAATTCCAGCTGGAGTTTCCCTGGAAAAGTTAATAGTTAAAGAGTATAAATCAGGAAAACGACTCTTCTACCCGTCTTTTATATAAAATCTTACTAATAGTTAGTTTTAATGGCCTAGAATTAAACTGTGCTCTGTTGACGAGGAGCAAGATGGAGGATGCAGTTCAAAAACAGAGATTGTCAAACGGAAAACCCACCAAATACGGATTAATTTTTCTCTACAGAAAAAATCACGGAGCAGTGATTCTTCTGATTCTCTCGGTTGGCATAAAAGCCATTTCTAGATTCTCAGTTTCAAGTGAATTATATACTGTAAATCACAAGAATACTCTGTTCTAACCGATTCAGCCTTCAATGTGGTTCCAAGAAGGGTATGAATCATGAAGGGCGCATTAAAATTTTCATAGAAAGCTATTAGTGTTTATTATTTTAGATCTTTGCCACATAATTGATACATTTAAATCATCATAGCCATTGCTTAAAATAAATATTTGGATTAATAAAATAATTTAAATGATAGTTGTAAAAAACAAACGTATTTTTATATGAATTTAAAAAATGCCAATTCTTTATCTTTTTGAAAAATATTTTGTTCACCTTGCTTACAAAAACAAAAATTGTGTGGCTTGTAAATTCATTCAAGAAAGTAGCGTTACTATCTGCGATAAACACATCACACAGTTACTTTTAAACCAGAAAGTTCATCTTTTCGAACACTATGAAAAAAGAACATCTTAATATGAACAGCAAGATTTCCCTTTAGAAGCATAATAAAGGGGTAGATAAGATAGAATAATGGACAGGAAAGATGGTACACATGAAGACCATGGTTCTTGTTGTTAACAAGAACTTCAGTTTTTAAAAGAAATATCATATAGCTTTTAAGTATTGACTTGTTATTTAAAGGTAGTCCTGAGACTCACGAATGCCATCTGTTATAGGTAAGATACTTACGAACTTCACTTATAATAACTTAATAAGTGTTTGTGTGTGTGGGTCAAACTAGTTGAATTTTATTGAACATTTGACTGAAATGTTTAACGAAAATGTTTTCCATAGGGTCACCTACACTTCAAGGAAGCACATTTTTATTTATTATAATTACATCGAAGGTGGTTTGCCTTTTAAAAAGTCAAAAATTGTACAATGTCAAATAATAAAAGCAAAAGTTATAAAGAAGAGAAAGAAATTTTTTATTTGGGACCAATACATAAGTATTATAATCAAATGGATGTTATTATACAAGATTTCTTACAAAATTGAAAGATTCTGGTACAACCTTGGACGTAGTCGTCCTTCAGTCATTGCACCTAAATTATAATGAGTTGCTCATCTTGACATTGGGAGGCTGCCATGATACTTCTTTACAGAAAGTTATAAATAAACATTTTATAAATGGACATACGACTAAATTAAAGTAATCAGAAACAGAAACAGCTGTCAATACTATATCAGGCTGGCTTAGAGAATATAAAAAAAGGGAGGGAGAAATGGTGATGAGCATAGTTGGTGAATGATTAATGCGAAATGAATGGCTGAAAATGGTAC
Organism: Riptortus pedestris; assembly: GCA_019009955.1. Lineage (NCBI taxonomy): Eukaryota > Metazoa > Arthropoda > Insecta > Hemiptera > Alydidae > Riptortus > Riptortus pedestris. The sequence goes on from CM032230.1 coordinate 120,343,419, forward strand.
TTTTGCTAATGATTGTCGTAATTTCCTGCTTGAGGGTAGGTAGTTGTGTAGTAAATATGTAAACATGCCCAAACACACACACGCACTTATGTATCAATTAATGCATTTAATTTTAAATCTATTTGTACACTGCAGACTTCATTAGTATGTTATATTTGAATTTTGTGTAAGTATGGGCTGGCTGCCTTCCGTCAATAGTTCTTGTAAGTCGTAGGGGGAGTCCTATTGTCGCCGTTTACAGTATTCTGTCAGTATTTGCCTTATAGTCAAGTGAATGAAGGAAGAATATAAACAAACGTTTAGTGCCTTGATAACACTTAGTTATTTATTCCTTGCAACCATTGGAGATATGGATTACACTCCCAATTTATGATTGAAAACCGTATATATTTATGTATTATTCATTGGGCCATGGTACATCAAACGGTTATCCGACGTCAAAATATAACATTTGAGAAATATATATTCGGTAGATTGAACCGAAGAAAAGACTCATATCGGTTTTTTGTTGCAGAAAAAGATTCAAGGGGAGGATTATCCTGAATGATCCAAACCTTGATTGGAACTGACAAGTTTATTTTTCCTCTAGGTCCGGATGGAGGGGCTTGGGAGAGTATAGAGAGAGCGTCGAGTGGATGAGAGGGGTGGGTAACTGGATAACAGGGGTCGGACCTCTGAATGTGGGGCCTCCGTGTGTGTGTGTGTGCGGTGCTTTAGGGCGGGAAAACTGAATCCCCCCTCCCCATCCCCTTCGCCCAACACACTCCAACACCTTGACATATGTGAAAGGTCGGCCTCCTCTCTTGGCATTTGCCGGCGGATTGCCACTTCTCTAGCCATTCCTTTCATTTTGGTCTAGGCCCTTTCATAAAAACACCTTTTACTATCTCTACGACACGTCCGGTCAGAAAGATAACCTTAACCGACAGACACGCTGTACGTATAAAATACAGATTCAAAGGCCTTTCATGAACCTTGGGTTTCTAACTCAGTTATTAAGACAAGAGATTGGCCTATTCGTTGTATAAAGTAAAACTGTTTTAGAAAATTCAAGAGGATGTATAATTGGTTTTAGATTTGGTTTTTAGCAGGAAAAACAAATAACTATTCTTTACTTTATATAATAAGTGACTTAATTTTAACTAATTTTAGTAAGACCATACCTCTAAAAGAACTAATTACGATCATTTAAGGAAAATTCAATATACGAACAAGATCATGAATTAGTCCTTTTTATTCTCTTGCAGAACCTTAGGACTCATATGACCTTAGTTTTTTTTTTTTTTAATCCCTCTCATCTCCTTGTTACATACTCGCCTGACCTTAATTTTTGTAATCCTTCTCATTCACTTGTTACGCATCAAGAGTCCTGTAACCTTAGTTTTACTTCTTTCCCATTCCCAAGCTGGCACCTTAGGACACCCGTGATCTTAGTTTCTTATTATCCTTCTCATTCTTTTGCAGTACCTTAGGACTTAGGTGACCCTAATAGTAATCCTTCTCATATTTTCGTTACACCTCAAGACACTCCTGACCATAGTTTTTATTATCCTTCTCAATTCTTGGTTAAACCTCTAAACTTCCGTGACCTTAGTTTTAAATCATCCTTCTCATTCACTCCTTACTTCACGCTATGACTTCTGTAACCTTAGTTATATTTCTTCTTTCCCATTCCCAAGCTGCCGTAGGACGGCCGTGGCTTTAATTTTTCTTAGATTCTTCGTTTCGTTTCCTTGCAGTACCTTAGTATTTCTGTGACCTTAGTTTTTATTATCCTTTTCATTCACTCCTTACTTCACGTTATGACTTCTGTAACCTTAGTTATATTTCTTCTTTCCCATTCCCAAGCTGCCGTAGGACGGCCGTGGCTTTGATTTTTCTTAGATTCTTCGTTTCGTTTCCTTGCAATACCTTAGTATTTCCGTGACCTTAGTTTTAATCATCCTTCTCATTTACTCCTTACTTCACGCTATGACTTCTGTAACCTTAGTTATATTTCTTCTTTCCCATTCCCAAGCTGCCGTAGGACGGCCGTGGCTTTGATTTTTCTTAGATTCTTCGTTTCGTTTCCTTGCAAGACCTTAGTATTTCCGTGTTTTACTCCTTACTTTCACGCTATGACTTCTGTAACCTTAGTTATATTTCTTCTTTCCCATTCCCAAGCTGCCGTAGGACGGCCGTGGCTTTAATTTTTCTTAGATTCTTCGTTTTGTTTCCTTGCAATACCTTAGTATTTCTGTGACCTTAGTTTTTATTATCCTTTTCATTCACTCATTACACTTTACGACTTCTGTAACCTTAATTTCATCTCTTCTTTCCCATACCCAAGATGCCACCTTAGGACGCCAGTGGCTTTAATTTTTCTTAGATTCTTCGTTTCATTTCCTTGCAGTACCTTAGTATTTCTGTGACCTTAGTTTTTTATTATCCTTCTCATACTCCGTTACATTTTATGACTCCCGTCACCTTAGTTTCTATTATCCTTCGTATTCTCTCGTCACACCTTAAGACTACCATAACCGTTGTTTTATTTCTTCTTTCCCATTCCCAAGCAGCACCATTGGATTCCCGTTAGCCCAGCTATTTGTCTTTTTTATTTTTCAGCCTTTAGTAAACCCCCCTCCTACTCATGCCATATTAACAATAGGCTGTTAAATGACCAATCACTATATTTGAAGCCTAAATACCAAATATTGTTCTCATTGAACTATTACGTTTTGAGATAAGTACAAATACGTGACGTTCGCGGGAAATTTGCTAAGTTAAGGCAGCCACTGGGTGACGGACTTTTTATATTCAAAATTGGATATTTAATGTAAAAGACACGCACATAAATACAAATAAAGAACAAATTAATATTAAGTTATTCAGAAATATGTTTATAAACATTTTACAAGATAGGCAAACTTCACAAATCAAATACGCTTATAAAAATAAACCAAGTTTTTTTTTTCTCTTCTCCCCCAATGGTTGTAACGGATAGATTACAATTCTAACATAGTATTACAATGACAGAAAAAAAGAAAGTTCTTCCAAAAGTGAAGAAGACTTAGTAATTTGTTGTCGGGTGCTAAAAAGATGGACGGGGTCCACAGAGGCTTCAAGTGCTGAGAGAATTAGAAGGGGCTAGGAGCTTGGGAAGTGTCCTCATTCACTGTCACCCTGTCAGTCCTGCCAACTATTGGAAACCAATTACTGCATTCCTATACAGTTTAGCCAACTCCTACAACCTAACCTAAACGACATCCCATCTCCTTTCTCCACTCAGCAAGACAACTCCTCAATACCACCCTGACCTACATAATATAAAAGACTTAACGACTTTTCGAAAAGTAAGCCAATATTGAGCAAAAACTTCTGAAGTAGTGGCCCTAAAAAAATATTTTCATTCGTCAAACGTTTTCAGCACCTACTCATGATACGTTTTTGAATTATATGTTCAAATTACCTTAAATCCAATCTACTTCATGAATGAAATGATGCCCATTCAAATTTGTATATCTTACGTCCGACTCTTCGTTAATTTTACTTTATCTTGAACAAAATGGGTAACACTACAGATCAAGTTCCTTAATGGCTGATAACCGAGGATTAGATATAGAGTGAAATAGAAAATCATTTATTTATCTCTTGTTGTTATGTGCCGAGTCGAAAAATGATACATAACTGAACTCATTAAACAATGCAAATTAAAGTTTAAAGCAATTAAATGTTTTACGAAAATGAGTGACGTTATTTCTGATGACTTTTGTGTGTCGAAATAGAAATATAACAAAATATTTATAGAATGGATTACTCACATTCAGGGACAAGTGTAAAATGCCCTGATCGAGTGACCAATTAATTCTGGTTTTCAGACTATTATTGAACAGAATAATTTAATCAAAACAATTTTAAAGAGATTAAAAGTGTTGGCGGAAGTGCAAGCAGTCTTTTATTTATTAAAATTGCTCCGTCAATTGGTCACAAATAACATAGCACTCAAAGAAAAATTAAAAATTTTCTTCTCTGGAAATATAGTAGAATATTTATAACAATAGTTATTACATGTATAAAATAAATAAATTTATTGTGTTTGAGGCCGATTTTGGGAATAGAAATTGTTAATATTACATAAACTACAATAAAAAAATGCTAGCAACTATTATGACCCATAATGTAACAACGAATTGGGATTGAATAGCAACCGCTAAACCATTAGTCTGTCAGACTAAGAGAAACAGTAAATTGATTGTTCACGTTCCCAAAAAGCTGTAAAATTTAATAAAAGTAAGCAACTATTTTAGGTAAAGTAGAGGAATGTAAAAAGATAGGGGCTTGCAAATGAATAACATTCACATTCACTCTAAATATTTCCCGAGGAATGCTACCTCAGTAATCGTACTTAATAATGTTGAGTGGATGCTAACCATGATTATGATAACTACAATCCACGATATTTTAAACAGTGCAGACGGATTGATCAAGAAATACTTTTATTTTTTTTTTTTTATTCATTCTTCAAGACTAAAAAATTCTATAAGTTCCCTTTAGTCACAAGATATTGACGTTTAATCCCTAAACGGGGAAATGAAAAAAATATTGTGAATAGTAAACCAATGCCAAAAAAAATAAAAAATAAAAAAATACCATCATCATTCACCCTCTAATGATTTCCCGAGGGAAGCCGTAATAACATTCTCAAACCTGCGTATCTCTCCGTGAAGCTTTTCTTTTGTGCACTACAGCTAATTGGGATTATTTGACTATAGGTTACCAACCCTATCTAGCAAGGGTAGGACTTAACGAATTATAAACGAATCTCACCCACAATTCTAGTTAAGTAAGTGAGGTTATTGCCAATGTTTTAATTCACACAGCTAACCTGAGTACCGATTACTACAATCGGATAAACCATTTTTTATTGGACAAATTTAATTAAAATTATTTATTAACGCCCACTTTTTGCAAGTAAGGCTAATTGGGAAGGGTTATCTACAGGAACTAAGGATTTAATTTAACAAACTCCGCCACTAAATAAATTCCTCAGCCCAGGCAGGAATCGAATTCGCCACTCAAGGTTTACCATGTGAGATTAAGATCAACGCTTTAACTCAAATGGGTAACTTAAGCCAATTATTAGATAAGGCATCTTCAATTTAGTTTAGAAGCATACAAATTTAATTATAGGCAAACAAAAAAAACGGATCGATTATCAATGTAAATCTATAGTCAAAGCTGGTGAAAATCTTCCAAATTTTCTCTGAGCAAAACATCTCAATCACTGAGTGATTTGGTTTTTGTGTTATTAATTGAAAGACTAAGGGAATAGGGTAGTTAATTCATGGGGTAGTGGAATTTGGCGGGAATGCCTGAGGGTGGGGGACTAACAGGAATTTGAGGTGCTTCTGAAACCAACCCTTTTGAGCCCTTCAGTATTCAAGCTAGTCGATTCCACTGAATCATATTTGAAATATTACCATAGGCAAGAGCAAACAATAGCTTATAGGCCGCATAACTTTTAGGAGGGAGTAATAGTTTTGGCCATCGGCCACTGAGTCTAGCTCAATGATAACCGGTTTTCAATATTAAATTGAAGGGAGGTGAAAAATAAAATAAACCAAAATTACAAGAGCGGTGCCTAATGCAGTCAAAAATTAATTAAAAAGTCATTCAATTAAAGAATGTAGAGCTACTAACAGAACACTTAAATATTATAACGGTAATATTAAACGAACCTATATATATATATATATATATATATATACTGCAGTTGTTATATTATGTTATAATACAGCAACTGCAGTATAATAATTATAATATAGTTCAACAAAGAAAGACAATATACTATAGACATAGAATACATAAGGCTGTGACACTGCTGTGTAAACAAAACAAGGGAGGTTACTATAACCCTAGTCCTAAGTGCAATAGTCATGTGTAATAGATTTTAAGTATCTTTAGTCTTGGTAAGTAATAATAGAAAAACATCCCTTTTACACTCTAGTTTAATAACAATGTGCAATATTGTAAAGTAGTACTTGTAATTTTACAGCCCTGAAGAAGAGGAATTAAAGATTCTCGAAATATCGGCATAAACTAAGATTTTTTCACCAACAAAACTCCAAAAAGACTAGCAAAACCATATATATATATATATATATATATATATATATATATATATATATATATATATACAATTTTCAATTTTATTCTGCATGCCTCCTGCGCTTCTTGACTGACTGTAGGGTACTACTATAACCCATACCGGGCCAATATTTCTCAACAGCTTAAAAAACAATATTTTTCCATAATTTAATTTTTCCAATTATATTCACATATGCTTACAGGAAACCTAGTCTATTGAAACTAACTACTAAGTGCTTAGGATACCCATTTGGGTTAAAGCGTTTGCTAAAACTGACATGGCAAACCTGGAGTGGTGAGTTCGATTCCTATCTGGGCAATAGACATTTATTTAGTGTCGAACTCATTAATTCAAATCCTTAGTGCCGCCCAAACTAGAGAAGGGTGGTAACCTGTAGGTAACCCATACAAATTAACCATAGTAGCAAAAAGTGGACGTTAATCAATAATAATAACAATTTTAACTAATAATCTTGTTTCAAATTCTTATTTTAATTTTAAAATGTTTAACTCTCATTCGTTTTAATAATATTGATTAGTGTTGATTTTGGCAAACCTAGAGTGGCGAGTTCGATTCTTGCCTGGGCAAAGGAAATTATTTAGTGACAAAATTCATTAAATAACGTCCTAAAATATCATACTGGCTAGAAAAGGGTGGAAACCTGTAGATAACCCGTCCCAATTAGCCTAAGTTGCAAAAAGTGGACGTTAATAAATAAATAAATAATAATGTTGATTTTATTATTCTAATTTTATTGAACTTATAATTCAGTTACTAATATTCTTTTTGGATATTATTTATTGTTGAGTTTATTAATTGTGTAGATACTATTTAGTTTTTTGCATTTATTCAGTTGATTATTTTGGTTGTTTTCATTTTTTTGTTAAACCGGATAAATAAATGGCTTTTTAGTTTAGGTCCATTGGACTGTTTCTTATTGAATTATTGTTAGCGTGGTTTTATTAAAGTTACTTTTTAAAACTACCCAGACCCGCTCCTTTTTATTAAAATCAAATAATGAAAAAAATACGTTAAAGATCAAAGACAATATTCTATAATGCAACAGATGAATGTATATACAAAATGAAATAATAGGTACTTCGTTTCAGTTTTTATTTCCAAGGATAAATAAAATAGGCGGGTTTCAAAAAAAAAAGAAAAAAAAAGAAAGAAAGAAATAATAAAAATGAAGCACTTCAAGAATTGCCTTAAAAGGCGAAGACTCAATGTAGAATTTTATATTTCCCGCAGTATAAAACGCGAAATATAAAAGTACGTGTTAGACAAGAAAAAAAAAGAGAAAGAAAAGAAAGCCTCTGGTTATGAGAGTAGATATTGGAGGGGAGGTATGTGTTTATCAGAATATATTCGGGTAATTTTGGGGAGGGTCTGCCCCCCACCCCATTCAAAGCCAGCAGGCTGGGTAAATAGTATTTCTTAGGTATATTGCCAAAATTGCCCGGTCCTTTCTCAGCCTCTCCCTTTACCTACAGCAAACATACAGACAATATTCACACAGTCAGCTGGTGGTAAACATTCTACCAACCTCTATACACAAATCTTACTCTTGCTTGAACGACGCCATTTTCAAACGCCTCCACGATTTAGATAAGTAAACATTCAATAATATTACGTTTTCGTTTTTTATTACATTTTTTTTTTACCGAGTGAAAAGACAGATATATATATATATATATATATACAAATTCGGGCTGTAACTTATAAATAATTATAATTCAGGATAGGAAATTGTAAAATCAAAGCAGTGAAATAGCACAATTTCTTCACAGGCAAAAATATGACACCACCTGATAAAATTACACATTATTACCAGTGGCCCTGTTGTTGTTTTTTAACTCAAAAAGCACGATTTTGAATTTATGACAGATTTTGCAGCCAATGAAATAAATCCCTTCCCCCCCCTCTCAAAAAGTGGACGTTAATAAATAATAATAAATTCTACTTTTAACGGATTTCAGACCAGTGATTTTTTTTTTCAGAAGTAAATTCGTCTCGCGCAGCTTCTATTTTCACTTCAGGGACCTGCTTAAATTTGGTTAAATTCTATCTTATAAAGAAAAGAACATAAAAATCCTATTATTTTAAGCAGGTCTGGCGTTATCATTTTTAGCAGATTTCCCTTAAGAAAAAATGTGGTCGCACTCATGACGTGATTTTCGAAATATTTCTTCAAGTGTTCATCAATCCTACCCAGTATATGACGAAAATATGATCCGTTCTAAATTATATACATATATAATTTGTTTATTTTTTTTTGTTTTATAATTTACTCCATTTAACTGTTCCATTCAACTCCAATGGTCATATTTGTTAATGGCTCAAATGGGACCAGGAATAGAGGGGGTTTCCAAAATTCAAAAGTCCGTCACGCAGAGGCTGCGTAAACTAACCAGATTTCCCACGTGAAGTTATACAATAGAGAAATCTCCATCCGAGAGCCGAACAGTTACGGCAAATGGGCGAACTAGCTTTTGGGGGGAAACTAGTCATCCGTTATCGGCCTACAATTAATAAAAATGCAAATATCTCGGTTAATATTCGAGATAGAGAATAGATGTATAGAACAATATTTATAGTAAATTTAATTTACAATAAGATTTGTTCTATACAATTTTTTGATCCGGCGTATGGTAACGGAGATATTTTGAATTTCCGATAATCCCCCCTCCTAAACCCCCCCTCCCACTGGTCCGATTTTAGCCATTACCGAACTTGATCTGTTTTTTTTGCATAAAACGTTTAAATATCGAGTTTGGTAATGATCGAACAAAAATTGCGACCGCTAGAGCGTTAACAGACAAATATATATATATATATATATATATAGATATCTATATATATATATATATAATTTTGAACAAATTGAATTTTCGTCATCTCCTGTGTAGGATCGATGGACATTTGAAGAAATTTTTCGAAAATCGCGTCATGAGTACGACCTCAATAGCTGATTTCCCTTAAGGGAAATCTGCTAAAATATTTCTAAAAGTATGAGTGGGATCAAAAATATTCCGAAACCAATCATGATAAACTATTGATGTTCTACAATTACCCTATAGATTTTTTATAACTCAAATATTAAGCGAGTTATTCGTCTTTTCTCGTTTACAGCCTTCAGTAAACCCCAACTCACCGGATTTTGGCTTCGAAATGGAGAATATATGGTCAGGTGACATTATTAGTGTGTCATACCACTAGGTGGTAATCTGCTTAGTTTAAGCGGGTCCTGCATGGCGGACTTTTATTTGTAGTATATAAATGGCTGGATGAAGATGAGATGTGGGTAGATTATTTAATCTGCGTAGATTGTTTCCAGAGAGCTAGAGGGGGTTGGCTCCCTGGGGATCGTACGTGCTCCTTCCCCCACTCCTTCCCTTCAGCCCAATAACCTCTCTTATCTACACTTAACCAACTATTTTCCTCTAATCATTTATAACACATTTTACTTTCTTCCTCGTCATTTTCCTTCTATTGTCCCTGGAGTATTGGCATTTTAGCAGATTCCCCTTAAGGGAAATCTGCTACTCAAGCCGCACTCCTGACGCGAATAATGTAAAATTCCACAAATGCCAATCCATCCTACCAAAGAAAGGATGAAAATGAAGTTCCATTTTTGAGGTGCTGGATGGTGAAGGAATTATTATCTCAGGTAAGAAAAAACGCATCGTTCCTTCACCATTCTTTATTCGTTGTGACAGAGCGCTTTCAGAGCATATGCTCCATCATAAGTGCCCTGCTCTTCACAATGATGTGACAGGAACCAAGGATTCCCTGTGACACCTTGTTTCCTGTCACATCATTGTGAAGAGGGCACTGATGATGGAGCGTATGCTCTTAAAGCGCTCTGTCACAACGAATAAAGAATAGTGAAGGAACGATGCGTTTTTTCTTACCTGAGAAAATGAAGTTCGTTCAAAACTATATATACGTATTTATCTGTTAACAACGCTCTAGCGGTCGCAATTTTTATTTGATCGTTACTAACTTCAATATTTTTAACAATACTACACTAAAGACCAAGTTCGTTATCGCCACGGAGGTAGAGGGGGATTTCGAAAGTTCGTAATATCTCCGTTACTATGCGTCGGATCGAAATATAGTATAGATCAATCTTATTGCAAATGTAATGTTCTATAAATTTCGTTTTTTAACTATCTTGATTATTGACCGAGATAGTAGTTTTTTTTAGCAGATTTTCCTTAAGGAAAATCAGATATTGAGGACGTACTCATGACGCGATTCATCAAGAAAGATCAAGTTCGTGAATGGCTGAAATCGGACCAGTGGGAGGGGGGATTTTTGAAAATTCGAAATATCTCTGTTACTATACGTTGGATCGAAAACTTGTATAGAACCAATCTTATTGCAAATTAAATCTTCTATAAATATTGCCATATACATTTATTCTCTGTCTTGAATATTAACCGAGATATTTGCATTTTTATTAAGTGTGTGCGGATAGCAGGCGAAATGAGATCGGCCGGTTCCGTAACTGTTCGGCTCTCGTGAAATTGGTGTAAAGACTCCTTACTACTACTTTTACTAGTATGTAGATTTCTCTATTGTAAAACTTCACGTGGGAAATCTGTTTAGTTTACGCAGCCCCCACGTGACGGACTACTAGTTTTCAGCCTTCAGTAAACCTCCTCTCCTACACATGTTGTATTAACACTAAGCTGTTACACTATGGATCACTTTATTTCAAATATTGTTCTCATTGAACTTTTACGTTTTTAGATAAATGCAAATACGTGACGGCCGTGGGAAATCTGTTTAGTTAACTGAACCTGCGTAACGGACTGTTTTTAGCAGATTTCCCTTGAGAGAAATCAGCTATTGAGGTTGTACTCATGACGGAATTTTCGAAATTTTACATCAAATATCCATTGATCCTACCTAGTACATGACAAAAATGAGGTCCGTTCAAAACTATATATATATATATATATATATATATATATATTTGTCTGTTAACGCTTTAGCGGTCGCACTTTTTGTTTGATCGTTACCAAACTCGATATTTAGTCGTTTTATGTAAAAAGAAAGATCAAGTTCGTTAATGGCTGAAATCGGACTAGAAGGATGGGTGGTTTAGAGGGGGGATTTTTGAAAATTCAAAATATCTCCGTTATTATGCATCGGATCGAAAAATTGTATAGAATCAATCTCATTGCAAATTGAATTTACTAAAAATATTGTTCTATACATTTATTCTCTATCTTGCATATTAACTGAGATATTTGCAATTTTATAAAATCGGGGCGGCTGACGGATGAGAGTGAGTTTCCCGCCAAAAGCTAGATCGGCCGATTTCTTAACTCTTCGGCACTTGTGAACTTTCTCTATTGTAAAACTACACGTGGGAAATCTGCTTATTTTACGCAGCCCCTGCTTGACGGTTTTTTTTTTTTTCTATTTTGGAGCCACCCCATTC
>CM032230.1:120357500-120477500 GCA_019009955.1 Riptortus pedestris
GAGAGAGAGAGAGAGATATAGAGAGAGAGAGAGAGAGAGAAGGAGAGGTGTGGCAGACATGAAACGAGAAGAAGGGAGAGTGAGAGAGAGCGTATAGCAGAATTGGCGAGGTGGGTTGGGCCCGGACGTGCGGTAGTAGCTGTGGCAGTATAAAACGTATGCCCCACAGTGGGCCAACAGCTGGGGAGCAGGCCTGGTCACGTAGCTCCTGGAAAATGGATATCGTACGCCAAGAAAAAAGGACCCCTTTCAGCATTTTTTATACTTGAATAATTTCACCCTATCATTCCCAGTCCCCCCTCCCCCACCCGATCCCCTGTAAACGTCGCAACAGTGCTTTATATGCCCAAGCACCATATTTACACTGTTTATTTAACACTTCTGCTTACCAAGCTAGTTGTATGCTTTATCACTCTTTCTAGTTAAAGTGAAAAATGTTGTGCAGTCTCAATTTTATGTAAAAAAAAAAAGAAAGAAAAAAACTTTAGCAGATTATTCTTATTGCTTCAATTGCTAATTTTTTAATGTATTTATTATTTTTTTAAAAATATTTATTCTTAGTATATTATCAAGGATCAATAATTTATATAAGTCACCAAAAGATGTGATCCATTAATAATCTTAATTACGTTCAACAGCAGAGTAGTGGATAAAAGTGGAATTTTACTAAAATTAAATTACGACCATATTTCTCATTCAATTATCACCCAAGAAATGGAGGCCGTGCAGGTTATTATTGGGGGAAAACAGGTCCAGGTTCGATCCCCGCCAAGGGGAAACATTAGTTCATCCTTGTGGATCTTCACGAGACTAAGAAGTATATATATTACTGTAAAACCCCGAAATGTGATAAATGTCACGACTTACCGGTAAAACCTAGGATTTACTAGGAGCACTGGTTAAAGTCCGAAATCTAGATGAAATTCGAGCTTTTACCGCTTGGCAGTTGGTCAATCCCTGGATTTACCGTCTGTCTTGCTAAATGCACGAATAACATTAAATAAATGTGAGATTTCCTACTTTTACCAATGCTGTTTGGCAAATGTACGGATTTCCCAAGGCTCATTGGTAAATGTCCAATGAATAGGAGTGGGGACAGGGATACTCCCCCCTAACTTCAGGAAGACAGTGCCAATAATAAGTTATCTGTCACCGAACAGACGATGTGCTCTGTCAAAGAAATTCGCAAGGAGCAAGTGAAGGTTTTGAATCACAGGCCAAGAAAATGGAAATAACGACGAAAGGAAAATTCCCAGATCCTGAAGTTAGCCAGAACGTGAGGATCAAAATTCCTGATGTCGACCGATCTAAAATCAACCCCAAAAGAGTGATTGCAGTGATCGTCAAAAAAGAAGATGGTTTCTACAAACTCGGAACTTCTTCAGGAAAATTGAATACTTTATATTGGCGTAATCAGTTTACAATTTGCACCGAGAATTTCATGTCTCCTAATGAAGTGGCCGACGAAGAGAAAAGCCTTCGCACTGCAGTCATTGGTTGGTGGCCAGGGTTTCAAAAATGCAACTGCTTAAAAAAATGTTCAAATAAGAAATGTTTCTGCAAGTTAGCTAATATGAAGTGCAATTCAAAGTGCCACAATTCTCTCCCATGCTTTAACAAATAATAATAAAACTTATTCAAAAATTTTCATTACAAATAACCTTTATTTCAACTTTTACCAGCAGACGCTGGGAAATGTTAGGATTTACCAAAATCTGTTCGTAAAAGTCCGAAAGACGCATCCTGATTGAGATAATTCTAGCTTTTACCGAGCTTCTTGGGAAATCCTAAGATTTAATGGCTAAAGGTTTTACAATAATATATATATCTTATTTGAGATTAATAGCTCAGTTTCCTAATGATTTGTCGTGACATTTTATTGTATGCCTAATATCTGTGATGATTGGAATTATGCATATATTGATTCCAACATGTAAAAAAAAAATAAAAATGTTGAAGTCCTTTGTATAAAACGGGTTTCTTCAGACAGCTACTTTTCGACTATAGTAAAATAACATATATTTTACCTGGGCCATAAAAAAAAGAAATATGTAAAAATATAAAATAAAAGAATATAATTTTGAGAAAACTATTTCTTTCTCTAACTTTTGCAATCTCTCTTACATCTAAACATTTGTCCCTATAGTATAACTGAATTGATCAGATTGAATTCTGAATAAGAATCACTTTTCAAGTATTGTACCCTGTTTGTTTTTTAAATCCTCTTAACAGTTTTACTTCCTCGTTTCGTTCTCATTCCTACAGGAAATACAATCATGATTTTTTTGACTTTATAATATTGAAATTCGTTCTTAATTGTCAATTACTTTTCCAATAAACTTTGAAGCAGACCAAAGAGTGGATTGAGAGTGTCATTGTATTTCACTGAATGACCTTTTTAACTTATATTTTGTCTGGTTAATATACATTTAACTTGTTTTATCAATTGTATATAAAGAAAACTCAGGTAGTTGCAATAGATATCCTAGTCATTAAATTAATCAAAGAAAGCCAATGACTAATGGACTCATATTAAGGACTTTTAAATGTTTCTTTAATTATTGCATGATTTTATTTGTTAATAATTTAAAGTTTATTATTACTCTAATTTAAAGTTATTCCATTGTAGTATTAGTACGATGGATCGGATTATCCCAAATTTAGAATGAGTATAAAATTGTTATATTTCATTACTGTTTTGCATTATAATACTCATACTATGAAAAATTACGACTCTCTAACAATAAATAATTATAAATGTAAATACTGAACTTCTGACGAAGTTCTTAATAAAATTAGCTACTCCAATGACAGCCTAGGTATCACAATTCACTGCAATGGCAGGTTGTCCAAGGTGGTCGACGTGGTAGATAAAATGGATATCGGTTGAATCGCTCTTTGAACACTAACTCCTTATACGAGCTGCGTGGTCAAGTCTAAATTCTAACTCATGAACTACTTTCGAGAGTCGGAACTTCCTTAATAACACAAACACCGGGCGTAAGTGCAACGCTTGGACATTTATACTCCATAAACATCAAGAGGACTAAGCCGCCTTGATCCGGGAGTTGGTCTACATAGAAATGCTGCTAGGGTTAGAGAGAACCATGGGGAGTTGTGGGTTAGGGCAGAACAGAATCCTGGTCCTCTCACACGGTATGTGGTCTCGGAGCATCACGACATTATTAAAAGTTAAATTAAACTAAGAATTAGTTAGAGTTTTAAACGGATTCCAGAGGGCCGTCCTACATTCCTCGGCACCCATGTGTCCACCCAACTATGGCCGACTTGCCTCCCGCTCAAAGCACACACCCAACTCGCACACCCATACTAGTAACCCACCCACTCTCTGATTAAATAAACCTATTCTGCTCTGCCTATTTGAATTCACAAGTCGGGCCAATATTAATGAAATGTGTATAAAATCGGTCGAATCCTGTTATCTATATCTTTTTCCAATTTTTCTTAGTGCAATTGAAAAGAATATTTCTGAACAAAAGGCGAATTTTTCCTTATTAATTTTTTTTTAAGTAATAGAATGTCAGATGTGATGAGATCTTTTGATCTCAATGGTGGGCGACTGTAGTACTTGAATCTTGACGATAAAAATGTCTTCATGCTCAAGTAAAAATATTAATCCTGATGAGTAATAGATTCTTTCACAAGTTCAGCGAGCTTATATACCTTTTTATTGGAAGAACAGCCCGAATCTATTAGTGAGAATACAGTATTTCTTTTAGGTTGTCTGGCTAGGATTTGAAGATTAAATTCATCGGAATGGAGTATTATTAGGAGTTACAATATATTTAGCCATCATTTATATATCTGACTGGAATAAAGGCTGGGTTACTTATTACTTATGGTTTTAAGATGTCAAGGGAATTGTCCTTTTTGAGCTACTCTAAACCAATTTTTACTAGTTTCAGCGTCATCTCTGAACATATAACTCAAAATCGGCTAGCCTTGGAATATCGAAGTTTCGTTGGGTTGTTCTAGCGTCTAGTTTTGCTTTTGATCGAAATCGTCCAATATGGAGACGGGGTTAGTAATAGGGCGAAAATAAAGAATTTGAAATTCCTTCGTACGGAATAGAGATACAAACAATTTATACAAAACCTTTATACTTATAATGAAATAAATTATGTCCTAAGACATTTTTTGATCCAATCCATTGGAACGAAGATATCCTTTAATTTAATTGGAGTACAGGGAAGCCACTTCGTAAACTGATAGAGTCGCATCTACAAAATGTAAATTTTGAATGTCATTTATAGTGATCTGGGAATTGAATATTATTTATGTATTGCTTGGGAAATGGGGGGAAATTTATACTGGAAGGGTTTCATTTCAATATTTCACAATAAGAAAAAAGCAAAAAGTAAGAAAGAAAAAAGTGATAGGGAATCGAAGGATGTATATAGAGGACATAATTAAATGAAAACAGAGAATGAGGTGGCTGAGAAAGAGGAAGCTGGATACGGGCCGGTCACAATGTATAATCAAGGGTAAGCCAGCGAGAAGGGAAGAAGCGGAGGGGGAGAGAGAGAAAAAAAAGCAGAATCTAATTACCATGAATTTCGCCAGAGTCCGCTAGAGTCGCTTCCTTTTTCAGATTTCATTAGAGCAGCGGTGGGGGAGTAGAGACAGGCTTCAGTCAAAGGTTAGCAAAACCCGTTGACAAAGAGACCAATTACGTCACGGGGGAGGCTGTTCCTTGTATCTTCTCGTCTCCTTCCTCCTCATTAGGATTAAGGAGTTTCTTCTTTAATGATGCCGCCCTCTCCCCATACAAACCCTCTGACCACTCTCTAACAAATACAATTTCAAACTAACCTTGGAACGATGTTTTTTAGATATAGCATCGAAATGCTCATGCATTCTGAACACATGTATTATTTTATTTTATCCCCTCATAAGTTGGGAATGCTTATCCTGAACCGCGGCGCATTTGTGTTTACAGGTCTCTCTTTATACAGCTTAGTTACCAGCGGAAACTGACATGCCGTCACTATGAGTTCATGTGAAAGATTTACCTTATAAACGTTCCGCCTTCTAACGCTAAGTGGATGGATTCACACGAAGCGAGAGAGAAGGTGCTTTAAAAAAACGATCAAGTCTACGCAATCAGTACACAGATGTATGTTTTATCGTGCCTAGCCTGTCATGCACTATATTGATCATTCTCGACCATGGAGAATACTAATTCTCAAAACCTCTTGATATAATATGAAAAGAAATTGGAAGTGCGAAACCTATGCTATTTATATCACTCTGATATATATATTATATATATATTAACAAAAAAAAAAAAAGTCCGTCACGCAGGGGCTGCGTAAACTAAGCAGATTTCCCACGTGAAGTTTTACAATAGAGAAATTACACGAGAGCCGAGCAGTTAAGGAAACGGCCGAACTAGCTTTTGGCGTGAAAGTAACTCTCCTCTGATAGGCGCCCAGATTTAATAAAAATACAAATATCTCGGTTAATATTCAAGATAGGGAAAAAATTTATATAACAATATTTATATTAAATTTAATTTGCAATAAGATTTATTCTTTACAAGTTTTCGATCCGACTTATAGTAACGGAGATATTTCGAATTTTCGAAAATCCTCCCCTCTAAACCACCCCTCTCACTGGTCCGATTTCAGCCGTTACCGAACTTAATCTTTCGTTTTACATAAAACGTCTAAATATCGAGTTTGGTAACGATTAAACAAACAACAATATATATATATATATATATATATATATATATATATATATATATATATATTTATTAACAAAAAAACCCAGAAAGGATCTCATTTTAGCAGATTTCCCTTAGGGGAAATCAGCTATTGAGGATGTACTCATGATGGGATTTTTGAAAAAAAAATTCCTTCTTATCTTAACGCTCTAGCGGTTGTAATGTTAGTTTGATTGTTACCAAACTTGATATTTAAACGTTTTATGTAAAAATAAAGATCAAGTTCGTTAACGACTGAAATCGGAACAGTAGGAAGGGGGGGGGGGAATTTAGAGGGAGAGATTTTCGATATATCTCTGTTGTTATGCATCGAATCGAATGATTGTATAGAATCACTCTTATTGCACATGTGAATGAATGATTGAATTTAGCCTTTATTATAAAAAGTAAAGTGAAAATAATACTTTACTTAATTAATATACCATGATTTTAAGGTACCAAATACACAAATAAACAATGTTGCTTACATACTTTGAATTTTGAGTTTTAGAAAACAACTGGTGGTTCACTTTTTATACGCCTTCCCGAAGGGATTATGGTCTAACTTCACGGAGTGACCAACTCTATTGCAAATGTAATGTTCTATAAATGTTGTTATATACATGTTTTCTGTAAATTTAATATTAACCGAGATATTTCTATATTATAGTTTTCGGTCATCTGTAAACCCCCATTCCTACTCATGTCAAATTGACTACATGTTGTTATATCAAGAACGCTGTATTTACAAGCCCTTCGGCCTTACCCGCTAACGGCTTGCAATATTTTAAGAGAGGTGCTACTATTAACATTATATTGGATCATTACATGATATTGGGGATGGACTATTGCAGGGCATATATGTGTTAGTGGATTAATAATTACTTCATGGGATGCTGTTGATATGGTGATGATGTTCTCGATGCTCTGTTCCTTCTCCCTCCATCCTGGTCTCCCCCTGGATGCTCCTTGGATTACTCACGCATGTTGGTTGTTAGGAATGGTGTGAGAAAGAAACTAATACTCCACTAAAAAAGAGTCTCTACTCTCTCCTGTGCTGTCCTATTCACTCGACTGTCTCAGCCAGTCTTCTTTATCTCTTGCACTTTGAACCCAAGGATGCCCTCTCAGATTGTTTTTTTCAAAATTAGGCTATAGAGGTCAGCACTCTTCAGGGGGATCCTTGGTTGGTCTAGTTGACAACAGATGGGGCTGGTATAGTTTTATTGCCGCTTCAATTTTTAAATTGAACAAACGCCTTCATCCCAAGGCTAAATACCAAATATGGGGCCTCATCAATTTTCAAACTCAAGTACAAAGCGATTTATTCGTACTTACATGGTTTCAGCCTTCAGTAACTCCTTCCCTCGTCATCCCTTCTACTCATTTGTTTTTTTTCTTCATAGATATAGAGAATATGTGGTGAAATGAGTCCAAGTGTTTTATATCAGCACGTGGGGAAACCTCGAAAGTTTTCAACCCCTGCTTGAAGGTCTTAAGTAAAATAATTGTTGGACAATTAAAGGATACACAAGAACTCACATGGCGGCAGCAGCTCCTAGGAAGAGGGAGCAACACAAACGTTCGGACGAAGCGACAAGGCCTAAGCCACTGGCATGTGGAGTAAATAGTTTGTTGTAGGTAAAGGAAACCGGCGAGGGGGGAGATATGGAGAAAAGTAAGGAATCCATGAAGACTAAGAGGAGGCACTGAGGGATTCATTAAGGAGAGCCGGAGGTGGCTATGGGGGTGGGATGCCGGCCACGTTATGCCCCGGGGGCTCGTTCCATACCAGTCCTAAACCATCTGGCAAACCATTAACCACCCCTCTGCTCTATACTAATCATCAGGAAGCCCACCAAAGGAACTCACAAGAGGGGGAAAAAAACTTCTACGACCAAAAAATACCCCAGGTTTTTTTTAGCAGATGCGTAATTTTAGCAAACCTGTAATTAATTCCCTATGGGAAATAATGAGATGACTTACTCTTTAATCATATTCAGACATATCTTTAAAAAAAAAAAAGTCCTTTTAGCAGATTTACCTTAAGAGATATCAGCTATTAGGAGTGTACTCATGGCCCGATTATCGATAAAACGTACACAATAAGTAAATCCTACATAGGCGATGAGGAAAATGGGGTCCGTTCAAAATTATATGTGTGACTCAAAAAAGATATTTTGAATTTTATAAATCCCCTCCCTTTCTTTAAGCCACCGGGTCCAATTTCAGCCAATGAAAAACATATGATCTTTAGTGTTAACTGAAACGGTGTTACTGAACCATATCGAGTATGGTAAAAATCAAATAATCATTTACAAGACAAGAAGGTAAAATCATCATATATCTCACAAAGTAACAGTTCAATGCAAAACCATACTTTGGTATATTACCTTGGAATGAAGTGCTTCATGATATTGGTATTCTTATTGGTAATATACCATGATTAGGAGGGGGGGGGGGTTACTGATGGTCAAAAATTAAATTATGCAAATTAGTCGGTTAATATTCAATATTGAGAAAACATGTAAATAACAAGATTTATAGAACATTAAATTTGAATAAGTCTGCTTCTATTCATCACTTCGATTCGACGCAAACAAACGGCGATAATTCGAATTTTCGGAATTCCCCCCTACCATGGTCCCGTTTATGCCGTTAGTGAAATGGAACTTCATTTTTACATAAAACGCTTAAATTGTGTATTTGGTGACGATCAGACAAAAATTGCGACCGCTAGAGCGGTAACAGACAAGAATATATATACACTCATACATACACATATGAAGAAACACACAGTCCTCATTTTCGTCAGAGGGTGATCGGGATCTTCGATATCCATACATTGCCAGCCTTAATTTAGGGGAATTACTGTACAGAATAATGGAAATAGCCCCTTCGACGTTGAGTGCCTTCAGAAGACCCGGAATAAAGTGACGACACAACTAAATAAAATGAAGCGAACCGAACTCGGCTACTATATAATGATAATTGATCACAAAACCAAAGTGACAACCACACCTTAGAAAGAACTAGTTAATAAACTAATTTGAATATTGAAATTGGAATCTATGGTATTAATTAGCCAGAGCTGCAAACAGAACTACCATTTATAATGTAATGAGTTCAGCTTATTTCAAATGAAGAGAAAGCAGCTCTTGTTCGCAGAAATTAATTTATATTTAGAATCATTCAACATTATTAATTTCTCCATGTCACGGCAGCAAACGCGTTTTATTAAAATTCCAGGAATATAGTCTCCGTCTTGAGCATAAAAGTTGTGTTATTTTCTCCCATTATATCTTAAATGATTTCCTATTTACAAGTCTTCTATTAAATGGCAGTAAAACTAATAAACAATCAAATTTACATGGATAATGTCAGACACGGCGACACCACGTAAATCTAAAAGATAAATAAATCTACGTCACGGCGATATAGAATTTGATACAATAATTAAAGATATACTAAAACAGAAATCTGATTAACTCGTCACGGAAAACAGTGCTTTCTATTTCGAGTACGAGGAAAATCAAACAAGAAAGTATTGTTTGATCACCAAGATAAATCCGAAATAGAAAATTATTAAATCAGCTAAAAAGGGACAAGAGGTAGAATTTCCTTAGCAAAAATCCTTGAACCATGTACAATTCAACAATATGTATAACATTATAATTACGAATTTCAGGATAATTGATAATTTAAAAACATTTTTCCCTTAACAATCTCAAAATAAGTTGGGAAACCATTCCATTATTACATCCATTTTTTATGTTGTATTAGATATTTGACTAATACAAGTGTTCAAAATAAATGAAATATTCATCATGATGATCTAAGCCTTGTAGTTGCAACCATTGCGTTCTTTCAGAAACAGCTCTTTTCATATTACTATATCAACCAAAGTCCATAAGATGTTTGATGTCCTTAAAACAGTGTTTTCTAGGCTTCCCTCTTCCGCTTTACCAAAGAACTCTCTCTACCTTCAAATAGATTTGTGATGAAATCTCGTGTCTTATGACATGCCCAAGACGTTTCAGTCTTCTTTCTTCCATGGCCTTGATAAGACTTTTGCTTTCACTTACCTCATTTGGAGGTAATATGAATTTTAAATTTCATTCATATAGATTTCTTCTTTTTTTTCCACAAACAAATATAGGGAAATGTAGAATAAATATTTGTAGGGATACTTCAGGAAGTAAATGAATGAACAAAACAGCAATCAACAATAAATTGAGACTCACAATGTATGTGCTACACATAAAGAAATGTATGAATGAAAATATATACAACAATTAAGAGTACAAAGCTAATATACACACAAAATTATAATGTACATAAAAAACAAACATACATAGAAATTTCTTTTGGAATATTTTTTTGAGCCATTTATTCGAACTTCTAAAAATGAACTTTAATCCACATTAAATCCAATTGCGGATTATGGAGGCTGGTTACCTTGAGGTTAGCACATCTTTCTACGTAGGTAAGTGCGGAATAAATATCGTATATAACTTCACCGTTACGAAAATCTAAACTGAAAATTAGTTTCCCAAGTGCATTTAAGACTCGTAACAGTTTTCTCTACATTGAAGAAAATATACGAATTTTGAAACTGATCTTAAGTAACTACTTATCTTTAACATGAAGTCCTGAAACACCCCTTGAAATATTTTTTACTACCACTTCTCTATTCTCACTCTCTAGGAACCAATGTCCTCCTTGAGGCATATTTCTGAATAGATAAAGATATTCATTTTATAATATTTGGCTATTTAAACAAATCTGGGAGGGAAAACATAGGGTTTGACAATTTAAACGCAGCACGGGCTCCAAGGGTTCTTTGGACAAACATTTTCATGCTTAGTTTGTTCAAAGGATATATACAGAAAGTGTTGGTTAAAGAAGTAAAATTGATAAGGGAAAGCAACGAGATAAAAATTGTTAAGGAAAAGAAAATCTTTTATGTCGAATTCTCAATGAGACAATATTCCATTTCGTGGGCTCAGGTTAGCCATGTGAGCTAAGGCGTTGGTCTCAATCTCACTTAGAAAGCCTAGCGTCGTAAGTTCGATTCTCACCTGGGCAATAGGAATTTATTTTGTGGTGGACTCATTAAACATAATCCTTAGTCCCACCCTGGCTAGAAAAGGATGAATTCGATTCCCGCCAGTAGTAATAAGAATTAATTAAGTGGCAAACTCTTTAAATATAATCCTTACCTCACCATATGGCTTAGGTTAGCTATGTGAGTTAAAGCGTTAGCCTTAATCTCACAAGGTAAACCTAGAGTGGTGAGTTCTATTTCCGCCTGGGGAATGGGCATTTGTTTAGTGATGAACTCATTAAATAATATCCTTAGTCCCACCCTGGCTATAAAAGGATGGTAACCTGTAGATACCCCGTCCCAATTAGCCTTAGCAGCAGAAAGTAGGCGTTAATAAATAATAATAATAATTATCTCACCCTGGCTAGAAGAGGGTGGTAACCTGTAGATAACCCGCCCTTATTAGCGTTAATAGCACAAAATGAACGCTAATAAATAACACTTATTTAATTTCGGGTTCAGTGGAGACAAATCATGAAAGCACAGACTTACACTACAGTTTCAGGCAACCCATTTATTGATACTTAGTGAAGCCTTAACAACTTCCAAGAATACTTCCAATTATAACAGCGACAATAATGTCAGAGTAACCTTTAGAAGTATATAAATATCTGTATTTATGGAACGGACATCTTTCCAAGTCCTTTCACTTTAATACACAGAAAATATGATCACACCAGAAAGTGAAGCCTAACAAATATACTATTCGTTTAGGCTGTAAAATTCATACAGCATATTAGCGAAACGTTTGCCTGTTAAAAACAGTCAAGAATGTTTAGTGAGACCTTATGATTTTTTTTTTGTTGCATGAAATACTTTTATTATTCTCAGTAAAGATAAAGTGCAATTTTTTATTGATTTTGTGGTGAAACTGTTAGGTGAAAACAACTAAAAATTCAGATGAGGTACCACTTGACTTGTTTGATGTAGATTTATGTTGATAAAGACCGTTTACGTTGTTACAGAATGAACTTGGTTTAACCAGAAAGTGAAGTCTAACAAATATATTATTTGTTTAGGCTGTAAAATTCACACTAACAGACATATTATATCACAATCCTATGAATATAAATATATAAAGCACTATTATGTTAATTCATAGACGGGGCTGTGGGTATACTGTCCCGCAAGGCATGGGCGTACTCCTGGTTTTTTGCATCCACTGATACACATGATCAATATTGTTTGCAGGGGTAGAATATTAAATATTCCATCACGCAAGGGGTGCGTAAAATAAGCAGATTTCCACGGAGCTAGAATGAAGCACCATTGTCATCTTACAATATATTCTACATTTCTAGTTCAAAATTCGATGAGTAGTAGTAGGACCTTGTAGATCCTGCTAAAACCTGTCACGCAGGGGCTGCGTAAACTTAACAGATTTCCTACGTGCTGGTAAAACACACCAAACTATTGAGTAAAAGGGGAGGGGGTTACTGACGTCAGAAAACAATAAATTACAAATAACTAGCTTAATACTTGAGTTATGAAAAAATGCGTAGAGAACAACAATTATAGAGCATCAAGACATTAACAAGGTTGGTTTAATATTTAACGATGGGACTTGTAATAACGAACATCTTTTGAATTATTCAACCCCCCCCCCTCTAAACACCCACTATACCGGGTCGGATTTCAGCCAATACCAAATATGATCTTTAGTATCATATTTAAATAGACGTTTGGCTGAAACGGTTAAATATCGAGTACGGTAGAGATCAAACTAGTACAATACTGCACCAGAGATATAGTTCAATACATTAATCACTTCAACGTGAATGAGAACAGCAATAGCATCCATTTGGAAAAAAGTGCGTAGTGCTGCAAGTAGATTATAACGGAATAAGTTAAGTGAAAATTTACTTCAGATATAGCCTGACGGTTTCAAGCAAAGCAAGATGTCACGTACGGTCAAGACCAGAAGAACTTACGAATCAAGGAATCCAAAGTCCATCCAACCATTAAAAAAGAGAAGTTTTCAAAAGAGCGAAACAGAATTCTTATTCTTTAGGTCTATGTGTATATCCGCAATTCTCAAATGAAGAATAGCCTCCTGGTTTTTCATCACACTTGTCCAGGGGAATAAAAACTAAGGTCAACAAGGGTGAACTACAGTAGACCCTTGAATAAAATTAGCAGGAGTGCTCCACGTTCTCTTAATAGAGAGTTAGGGGGCGGGAGAAGGAAAACAAACATTTACCCAGTGACGAGCAGGTCCCGGGGTAAAAATGAGATTAGCCAGGGAATAATTATAATATACACAGAGCTCTGCTACGTGACTCTTATAAGCCCTCCCGAACAAAGAACTCTTTCTATCCCACATCTCGAGGCCGAACACAGGGCATTGTGGTTAACAAAGGAGAGAGAGGAAGAGTGAGTGAGTGAGAAAGAGAGAGAGAGAGAGAGAGAGAGAGAGAGAGAGAGAGAGGGAGAGAGAGAGAGAGAGAGAGAGAGAGAGAGAGAGAGAGAGGGGGGAGAGAGAGAAGAGAGAGAGAGAGAGGGGGGAGAGAGAGAGGGGAGAGAGAGAGAGAGAGGGAGGGAGAGAGGGAGGGAGAGAGAGAGAGAGAGGAGAGAGAGAGAGAGAGAGAGAGGAGAGAGAGAGAGAGAGAGAGAGAGAGGAGAGAGAGAGAGAGAGAGAGAGAGAGAGAGAGGGGAGAGAGAGAGAGAGAGAGAGAGAGAGAGTGAGAGAGAGAGAGTGAGAGAGAGAGAGAAGAGGGAGAGAGAGAAGAGGGAGAGAGAGAGAGAGAGAGAGAGAGAGAGAGAGAGAGAGAGAGAGAGAGAGAGAGAGAGAGAGAGAGAGAGAGAGAGAGAGAGAGAGAGAGAGAGAGAGAGAGAGAGAGAGAGAGAGAGAGAGAGAGAGAGAGAGAGAGAGAGAGAGAGAGAGAGAGAGAGAGAGAGAGAGAGAGAGAGAGAGAGAGAGAGAGAGGTGAGAGAGAGAGAGATAGATAGAGAGAGTGGTGGATGAGCGAGAGAGAGTGAGAGAGAGAGAGAGAGAGAGAGAGAGAGAGGAGAGAGAGAGAGAGAGAGAGAGAGAGAGAGAGAGAGAGAGAGAGAGAGAGAGAGAGAGAGAGAGAGAGAGAGAGAGAGAGAGAGAGTGAGGGGAAGAGAAAATAATTCCAAATTATTAAAAGACTGACTTTACTATGCTACAAAAAATATCTGATGTGGCGACCATATGGTTTCAGGTACTTCTATTCTAACTAAATAAACACACTGTTTAGTCCAGCGAGCTTCATTTAAAATTATTGTACTTCCTTTGAAAGTGGCATATGATATACATTGATACATTCCAATGCATCGAAGGAATAATGTAGAATATAATCATTACATTTTTTCATGAAAATCAAAAAATCGCCAACTTACATATTCGTTTATATCGCAAAATTCCTCGTTCCTTAAAGAATTAATAGCACTGATTTCATCATTATTAAGATATAAATCTAGGTAAAGTAAATTCATCTTTACACAAAATGAATAACTATTAACCCTATGATTTCAGTAACATGGTATTCGAATAACTAATTAATAATAAATAAAATAATTCCTATAACCGTTAAAACCACTGTAACTATCAGGGGAAGTAGAAGGATACTCCAAACCAGTACCCCTGAGGCAGGACCTAAAAGATTTGATCTTAGCGATTACTATCATTCCGTCCATTGTAAATTAGGTCTAATTCAGAACCTCCTCACGCGAGTTCCTACAATTATTCTGAAAAGGTTAATTTACATTCAAAAGACGCTCTAGTCAAGAGGTCGGATCCGGTAGAGGTCAAACTGCAAATAAATGAGAGCATCGATATTTATTTTCACGAGCGCCTTTGTTCAAACTTACAATAGGAATAAATTGTCAAATGCACAGATGTTTCAAATATCACAAGAATGACTTGAAAGTATTCTAATGGGTGTGACAGCACTCCAATGGTATTTCACGCCTCCTCATTCAAATGAACTCTTTTGTGCCGAAGATAAATAGAATATTAGGAAAATGAGAGAGAGAGAGAACTCCTTTACGTGTGTCTCCGCAAACTTGATTTAAATATATGTTTTAATTAAGAAGTTAATTAGAATCTTCGCAGACGAATTAAGACTTGGAAGTACAAAAAGGGGTGGTTAGAGAAGAGTTGCAGCCCAGCAATTATGCCATACTTCACAAACAGATGTCGCCCCTTATGTTACAACTAGCTTAACTTGCTTAGAATATAAAGGCCTCTTCCTTTACCTTCTCCACTAATTCCGTTATTATTATACTATGTTGTTAATGCACATAAAGACACTTTACCTTTTTTTAAGATTTTAAATGTAAATAAATGCTGAATTATCAAACCCAAATCTTTAAATTCAACCTTAAATATCTTATCAATTGATATCTGATGAAATATTGAATCCTTAACAACCGCTCAATTGTAAAGCCCTTGCACAACACTTCAAAAGGTTTAAAAATAAAAAAAATGAATTAATAAAAATTTGGTCCTCCGGAACACTTAAGAAAAATAAGTAAAAACACAATTCTGAGAGTTCGTTAGTTAAGCTGATTCAGAGAAAGAAAGAATGAAAATAAATTTTATTTTGCTCTAATACATCAAAGGCATTATTACATTTGTTACAAAATTAAGATATTTTGGTACAGCCTCGGACGTATGTCGTCCTTCAGTCTTTGCACCTAAATTATGAGTGGCTCTACTTGGCATAGGAAGGCAGGCATGCTTCATCTTACAAGTTGTTGAAGGTGAACTGAAATAGGAGCAACCTCCAATTCCCTGTGGATTTGGCTGTTCTCAACAAACCAGGGAGCATTTGCCGCTATCCGCAGTACTATGCTCTGCAAGGACTGGAGTCTGTTTTTGTGTGTGTTGCTGGTGCCCAGCCAGACTGGGTATGAGTGTTTTGTAAAATAGTGCTGCCTAAGTCAGTTACAGAGGTGTATTTTTGTTTATTAAAGTGTATATTTGTGCAAGCCATGTGTGTGCTTGTTGCAATTTAATGTGGATATGAAGCCGCCATGTAAGTCGTGAGTCAAAATGTACTCCGATTAAGCTGATTCAATTAGACAGTAAATCAGAACCAATGGCTTAAATGTTTTCAACAATGGCTTTTTTCATAGAACCAAACTGCTTTAAGATTGCTATTGCTGAAAAATTGTCCACGTTGGTTAAAGCAAGAGGTTTTTTTATTCTCCTGTTGAGTTTTATTATATTGACTAAGGACAATTTTTAAATTCTGCGTTGTAAATGCCCAGGAAAGCGAAACGTTTGCCTGTTAAAAACAGTCAAGAGGGTTTAGTGACACCTTATGATCTTTTTTTTTTTTTTTTGTAGCATGAAATACTTTTATCAGTCTCAGGAAAGATAAAGTGCAATTTTATATTGATTTTGTGGTGAAACTGTTTGGTGAAAAAACTAAAAATTAGTGACTTGTTGTCCGACATACTGGAAGTCGATTTATGTTGATAAAGACCGTTTATGTTGTTACAGAATGAACTTGATTTACACAGATACCTTTAATAACCTCTAATACATATTTGTCTGTTAACGCTCTAGCGGTCGCAATTTTTGTTTGATCGTTACCAAACTCGGAATTTAATCATTTTATGTAAAAAGGAAGATCAAGTTCGTTAATGGCTGAATTCGGACCAGCGGGAGAGGGGGTTTAGAGTGGGGGATTTTTGAAAATTCAAAATATCTCCGTTATTTTGCCTCGGATCGAAAAATTGTATAGAATCAATCTTATTTAAATTAAATTTACAATAAATAATGTTCAATACATTTATTCCGTATCTTGAATATTATTGTGTGTGTGGTCGGCAGGAGTTGTCTATGTTCGGGACTTTCCGCCGAGAGCTAGGGGACCGTTTCCGTAACTGTTCGTCCCTCGTGAATACGTTTAGAGATTCCTTAATACTACTGTTGTTATTAGGAAGATTTCTCTATTACTAAGCTTCACGAGGGAAATCTGCTTAGTTTACGCAGCCCGTGCGTGACGGACTTTTTATAACAAATAAACTACTGTTTGTTGTTATTTATTTATTCCACTTTGTGCTGCTAAGGCTAATTGGGACAGGTTAATTACAGGTTACCATCAATTTCTAGCCAGGGTCAACAACAAATCCTCCCACCAGTAGGATGTCCGTTAACCGTTAACGAACTTGATCCTTAGTTTTGCATAAAACGTTTAAATTACGAATTTGGTAACTCTGAAAAAAAATACTGACCGCTAGGGCATTAACAGACAAATATATATTAGAATGGACCTCATTTTAGTCATCTCCTGGGGATTGGATATACGTACATTTAAAAAAATTTTTCGATAGTAGCATGATGTGTACGAACTCAACAATTGATCTCCCTTTTGGGAAATCTACTAACAAACCAAAAATTACAATTTCTTATTTCAGACACGCAAGCGTATTTACACACTTATGCATAGGCTAATCTCCCTGGCCGTAATTATGGAGGTATATACGTGTTATTTGTTTCAATTCAATTTATCAAATGGGCATGACTAGATAAAACAAGAAGTAATGTTATTTTTTAAGTAGATACATTTAGGGCATTATTCAAAGGTTGGTATGGCCTAGTAGGTGATAGAGTCAGCTACAATTCCGTGAATATGATCAAAGAGATGGCTGCCGGCGGCGCCAACCAAGCAGAAAATCCTTTGTGTGATCCGAAACACGAGAGGCTATGGGAACATTCCCTACTCAAAGAATCGTTGGGAATTTCTGAATTATATTATTGGTTGCAATGTATACTTATAAATGGCGTTTCTCTGAATGGCCACTTCTTATAGCGGGCATTTCATTTTCCCAGGAGTTTAACACACGATTTTATTCTTCTTCTTACAACTACTAATCAAATAAATACGGAAAAGAGTAGTTAATTTTTATTATATCAGCTGTAACTCAAAGAAAAGACTTGATCGACATTTGATTCTGGGGTATTTAAATTGCCAAACATGATTACTTCTATATTTGTGTTTCACTTTCGCATAAAATTATTTTACATCACTAATTTCACAAGTTTTGGATCGATTCAACTTTTGTTCCTGAAAACTATTCTATGGATAGGAATGAGTGAAAAATGACAGGATAAAGTATCTTGAACAAATATACTTGTACAAAGTGTACATCACTAATCTTATTGCAAATTAAATGACCTATAAATATCGTTACACATATTTTCTGTACAATGAATATTAACAAAGATATTTAGATTTTTTTTATTTTTCATCCTTAAATAAATTAATGACAAACAAGGACACACCGACTTGTAGGCATTGCAACGAAACTTTAACTGTACATCACATATTGACTACCTCTCGACCAATAGACAATCAACATGACTTACAGGAACTTTTGACAGATAACAGTAATTACATTGATTCAGTCATTGAACATCTAAAAGACATTAATATATCTGTTGTACCAGTGAATAAGTGGTTAAGACCACTTACTCACTGGTCGACTTAACCACTTATTCACTGGGGTTATAGATATACAACACACTATAATCTACAATTTCTACACAGTTCTCTTCACTTCTTTCCTACTTTGGCAGGGTGTATACACTTTAATTTTATTTGGGCTTTCTATTTCTTAATTATTGTTTTTTTGGTTTCCCTTTTCTTTTTTTTAATTATTCTTTTTCTTGGTACGGAAAAGAGTAGTCAATTTTTATTATATCAGCTGTATTTTAAAGAAATGACTTGATCGACATTTGATTCTGGGGTATTTAAATTGCCAAACATGATTACTACTATATTTGTTTTTCACTTTCGCACAAAATTATTTTACATCAACTAATTTCACAAGTATTGGATCGATTCAATTTTTGTTCCTGAATACAATTCTATGGATTCAGTAAGGAAGGAATGATTGAAAAATGACAGGATAAAGTATCCTGAACAAATATACTTGTACAAAGTGTACATCACTAATCTTATTGGAAATTAAATGACCTATAAATATCGTTATATACATATTTTCTGTACAATGAATATTAACCAAGATATTTAGATTTTTTTTTTTTCATCCTTAATAAATTAAACGCGTATATACCGAATATTGTTTAACAGAGACCTTTATTATGCAAGATAATTTTTGTTGGTAGTTGGTTGTGTGATAAAGCCAACAATTAAGATTTTAAGCTCTAACTGGAAAGTAATTATTATTCTGTCAACAATAAAGATCAGTGGCTGAAATCGGACCTGGAATATTGTGGGTTTTAGAGGGGAGGGGGGTGTATTAAAAAATATCAGTTATTAATTAAGAGTCGGAGAATTGAAAATATTTATTTTTCAATACCATATTTGATATTTAAGTGCGTAATTACACACTGATCATATTTCTTAATGGCTAAAATTGGGGGTGGAATAGGGGGAGTTTAGAAGGAGGAATTTGAAAAATTTAAAATAACTCCCTTATTATGAGTTGTAACTAATAATGTTAAAGCCCCAATCTTGTTTTATTTACTGATTTGTTAACGCCCACTTTTTGCTACAATTACTAAATTGGGGCGGGTCAACTACAGGTTACCACCCTTTTCTAGCCAGGGTGGGAGTAAGGGCTCCATTCAATGAGGTCGTCACCAAATAAATTCCCATTTGCCCAGGCGGGAATTGCACTTCCCACTCATCAAGGTTTACCATGCATGATTAAAGCCAACGCAAGGACCTATCTTGTTTAATTGTGGATGATCAATAGTTTTTGTGCAATTACTACACATTTTTTCGTAACTCAAACACTAATCGACTTGTTTTCAGCTGTTAGTAGCCCCCCCTCCTCTTGTACACGTCGGTTCTTTACACATATGTAGAGATATTTGATATACATGTATGCTATACGTGCACATTGGAAATCGGCTTAGCTTATACAACCCCTGTGTGACGAACTTTGAAAGATTTAAATGTGTGAAGATACAGACGAAATACATATAATAATATACATCCTCTCTAGCTAACTGTCAATTCAACAGCTGTGAATAACAGTAAGAACTATTTTCATCAAGGTTAACTTGGCAGTTACTTGAATCAGATCCAGGAAGGTTTCCGGAACCATAAAAAAAAAAATAGCTATATTGAGTTTCCTTTCCTTTTTTACTCTCTCTTTTTATAAATGTTTAAGGAAAATAGAAAACAGAAGAAATACTCTTAGAGATGAGAGGGAGAGAGAGAGATGTAGTTATAATGATGTGGAGTTTTGACAAAAGGCACGGAGCCCTTTGTGCTTGTCTGCTAATACAACACACAGACAGCTCTCCGGCAGAATATTCAAACTTTACTCCAAGCTCCCCAGCGATGAATGACAAAAAGTAATTACCTTTTAAGTGAAAAGGGGCTTTTTGTTGCTGCCGTCCCTATAATAATTCAGCATTATTGCAACTCAAAAGAAAATGGCTTTGGCTCGGGGATGGATCCCCGGGCCTTCCGGATGGCAATGGTGAAGGAAGGGTTTTCCTGATTAATGAATATAGTGTATTACCAAGGGCCCTATTATAAACTATAAGGGAATATAATTATCATTCTCCCGATGATAAATTGTTTCTCCCCTTCATGGCGATAAGATGGCGGCCTAAGCTTGGAGACAGCCCGGTCCCTTGCCAACCTGGGGGCCTATCTATAATTATTCAACAATTGTTTCCCGTCCCTTTGGAAACCCGAGTAATGCCTTTACGGTATCCATTTAATTACTTATCTTGGTAAGCGTTGGTCGTAGCCTAGGTATTGCAATGAAATAAACCTATTCAAATAGCATATATTGTATATTATCGTATCGGCAATCAACAAACAGAGCAGCGTTGCTTTACAAGTTATGGAATAAGAAAAACCTGAGACAGACCTCGTATTGAGAACTGAGAAATACGATTTTTCTCTGAAAACTTTAATTAACCTTAATTTGAGCACGTACTACAGTAAAAAGGCTCAATTGACCATAATGACATTTTCACACATAAAAAAACTTACAAAATGTCAGCGCCTGCAACGCAGAATTTAAAAAAACTACGGAGCGGCCCGCTAGAAGAAAATATAAACTCACTGGCCATACCTTGCTGACCCACGGTGTTAATGACAAACAAGGGCACACCGACTTGTAGACATTGCAAAGAAACTTTAACTGTACATCACATATTGACTACCTGTCGACTAAGAGACGATTTAGACATTCCACATGACTTACAGGAACTTTTGACCGATAACAGTAATTACATAGACTCAATCATTAAACATCTAAAAGACATCAATATATAC
Source organism: Riptortus pedestris (assembly GCA_019009955.1). Taxonomy (NCBI): domain Eukaryota; kingdom Metazoa; phylum Arthropoda; class Insecta; order Hemiptera; family Alydidae; genus Riptortus; species Riptortus pedestris. The sequence goes on from CM032230.1 coordinate 120,378,580, forward strand.
AACACGCTATAATCTACAATTTTTACACACATCACTTCTTCCCTACATTAGAAGGGTGTAAACACTTCAATTTTGTTTGTTCTTTCTATTTTTTAATTATTGTTTTTTTTTTTGGTTTCCCTTTTCCTCTTTTTTTCTTTATTCTTTTTCTTTCATTTTCATCACCCTGATCTTCCATATACAATATCGTTTGCTACATAAAAGACTGGTATGCCAACAAACCGGTTCAAAAATCACCGAATGCTGTAGTTCACTCTTTTTTCGTTTTTTTTTTTTTTGTCCGCTTTTTTGAGCACACTTGAATAATGAGTAAATCGCCGGTGTTGCGGAACTTATTTCAATAAATAAACTCATTGAAGGGTCATATTGAGGCTATCCAATGATTTAATTTAAGAACGAAATGGTGTCAAATGAAATTTCTTCATTTTGGCATGCATTCCTGGTGAGTGCATTACCTATAAGCAACTAACGCTTGTGATATTTATTTTCACTCCCTTGTAGACTACCCTCTGCCTTGGTCGGTTTCGCGCAGTTAGCAGGCTGGAGGTGCGCACAGTTAGACGTTATTCCATAATGAATATGGAATTTCAAAATTCTAAGGATAGCCGATTTTGAGTTGAGCGACAACTGATAATACCGTTATAATCTAAAACCGAACATTTTCGAGAAGACAATAGTCCCATTAATTTGACACCCATTTCTAACGAGAGTTCTAAAGTCCTGCTAAATTCATACTTGAATATTAATCAATTTGTGTTTTAACACGGGGTCAGTTGTGGAGATTTTTCTCCCTGCGAAGGTGTTCAGAACTTCTTAGTACTCGGTCAATTCCATTTCCGACATAAAAGTAAATATCAACAAAATATACAAAATCCTTTTGAGAAAGGCCCTTGGATTGGTGTGAAAGGATCTAATACTTTTGAATGGCCCTAGAGGCCATCGAGTGGCCAAGGGAGTTTATTCCTTGTGTAAAATATCAGGAGATAGGAACCAATAGCTGGAGGAGAGAGAGGATAAACAGGCTTCCCCCAGAACCTTTATCACTATCCCTCTGTAAACACCTATCACTCCAGATCCAGCTCCTTCTTAAGATCTCGGCAATAGCCTTGGCTACTCGACCGAATTAATACCTTATATATCCTATCCTCTCTACTTCCCTTCTTCAACAACACTCCTCTTATATATTTTTGGAAAAGGAAAACTGTTAGGGAAACGGACTGTACAAGGGGTGGGATGAAACAACAAAGTGAAATTATCCGATACCGTCTTTCGTGTATTCTTTCAGGCCTTCAAAAAGTAGGTAACGCTTCGTCGGGTCTTTCTACTGCAGCTTCTGAGCCTAATGCCTGAGAGCGGTACCAACAGTGGATTGGAAATCGGGATAACGTTGTAGAACTCGGTAACCTTCAACTACTTCCGATGAGTATCAGCGATCAGTGCTTTATGTAGAGAGTGGACGACCTCACCGTTAACCAAAGATGGGCCTTGAATGACTTGTCTTCAGTAGATACCTGAGGGTGACTTCATTGTATTTGGAGGATAACTGGCGAGTTCAGCCTCTCTCTGGTCATGATCTAAGAAAGGCAAAAGCGGTTGGTCATTTCGAAGGGCTGTCCCACGTAGATACTTACGAGACTCCCGCTAATCCACACGCGCCGCGACAGAAGCGTGCAGTAGCAAACTCCTGAACTAAATTTCTTGACAGGGATCTAACCTGCACTTATTTTTACCTTCAGCATACTTAGAATAGTAATGCGAACTTCCTTCATTCAGTAGCACGGATTAACCCTCTTGCCTCCCCCCTCTACAGATCTGCAATTTTAAAGCACCTTTTTCTTTCCCTTAAAACATATATCAGAAACAGAAGAGAATTGAAAGTCCGTCACGCAGGGGCTGCGTAAACTAAGCAGATTTCCCATGTGAAGTTTAGCAATAGAGAAACCTGTATACTGGTAACACAACACCACAATGAGTTAATACAAACGGTAATGAGAAATCATTCTGTTAATTTTAATAAATTCCCAACTGGAACGGCTTCTGAATTGTAAGAATAATTTATATTTTAATAACTCAAATTTTAATAGTTCAAGAACGAAAGAAGGGGGGGGGCGGACGAACAGAACGTATTTGAATAAATCTCACAAAGTAACGAAGGTAAGGTAAGGTTAGAAACGGCAGGTAAAGTTAGAAGAGTCTTCCACTTGACCCGAACAGTTACGAATGCGGCCGAACTAATCCGAACGATACCCGACCGCGTGTTCCACAGACTTCATAAAAATGCAAATATCTCGGTTAATATTCAAGGTAGAGAAAATATGTATATAGCAATATTTATAGTAAATTTAATTTGCAATAAGATTGGTTCTATACAATTTTTCGATCCAATGCATAATAACGGAGATATTTTGAATTTTCAAAAATCCCCCCCCTCCCACTGGTCCGATTTCAGCCATTAACGAACTTGATCTGTCTTGTTACATAAAACTGTTAAATATCGAGTTTCGTAACGATCAAACAAAAATTGCGACCGCTAGAGCGTTAACAGACAAATATATATATATATATATATATATATATATATATATATATATATATATATATATATATATATATATATATATATAATTTTGAACGGACCTCATTTTCGTCATCTTCTGGATAGGATCGATGGACGTTTGAAGAAATGTTTCGAAAATCGCTTCATCAGTACGACCTCAATAGCTGATTTCCCTGAAGGGAAATATGCTAAAACCCCATACTCTGCATGATTATAATATATGTAACAGATCGGCCAATAATCATGGTATTTATTGTGTAAATCTAAGAAAACTGCAAACTATAAAAAGCCCGTCACGCATGGGACGCGTAAACTAAGCAGATTTCCCACGTAAAGTTTTAAAATAGAGAAATTTCACGAGAGCCGAGCAGTTAGGGAAACGGCCGAACTAGCTTTTGGCGGGAAAGTCACTGGTCCGTTAGCCGCCCAGATTTAATAAAACTGCAAATATCTCGGTTAATATTCAAGATAGAGAATAAATGTATATAACAATATTTATAGTAAATTTAATTTGCAATAAGATTGACTCCGTACAATTTTTCGATCTGACGTGTAGTAACGGAGATATTTCGAAATACCCCCTCTACCCTCCCCCCCACTGGTCTGATTTCAGCCGTTAACGAACTCGATATTTCTTTTTACATAAAACGACTGAATATCGAGTTTGGTAGCGATCAAACCAAACTTGCGACCCCTAGAGCGGTAACAGACCAATATATATATATATATATATATATATATATATATATATATATATATATATATATATATATATACAGTTTTGAACGGACCTCATTTTCGTCATCTACTAGGTAGGATCGATGGACATTTGAAGAAAAATTTCGAAAATTCCGTCATGAGTACAAGCTTAATAGCTGATTTCCCTTAAGAGAAATCTGCTAAAACATTGGGTCAGTTTACTACTCACGGAGAATCTACTATCCAAACGATATATTCACGGTGGTCACAAAGTCATCGGGAGCACTATTTCAGTTTGATCCCATCATTACAGCATTAGCTATCCAATTTCACACATACAGACTATATTCTGCCGAATAACAGATATTCTACACAAAACTAATTCAATTACCTTTAGTAGATTTCTTTTTATGAGTGAAAAATGAACACAGATGCCATACCTGAAACAGAAAAATGGAATATTTAAAAAAAAAAAACAATGGTAACGTTAAATAATCTTACAAAACTAATATGAAACAGATTTTAAAACCAAATGTACAACTCAGGGGTGAGAAATTTAACCACATTTTTTATGTTATCTCTCGTTCTAATTTATATTTCTCATTTATTAAGAATCCAATATAAACAAGATTTGAAATTTATCTTGTACATGATACATTTAGTGTTGCGCGTTTACGAAGGCTGAAAGTGAAACTAAAAGGCAAGTATGTCCTTTAATATTCTAGTCAAAATGTTATATGCCTATTGCAAAAGGAAGGAAATTGTATAAAACAAGAATTGCAGTACATAACATGATTTATAAGATAGGATATATAACATTTTTCACACCGCATGTCATTTTCGATTTTACTATATTTTAAAATTTAACAGTTATACTTCCACTAAAATTCCATTTGCCGTTGTCTGACTAAATATCAGCTCCTGAAGCGGTGAAATAAGAGTATAGCTCCTAAATAATTAAATTCTAAAATAGTTCGATTCATAGGTAGACATTTGCCGAAAGCTTTAAAACAGCCTCTAGATCTGATTTTCCTCGAGAATCATATTTAAGAAGAATGGAAAATCGTGTGATATCTTCTGCTAAGTCTTCATTTTGGCAGTAGACATTAGGCTTAACGTCAAGAGATTGTATAACGGAGAAGATGGAGTGGGCCAATCTTTCTGACAGAGTAAGTGCTCTTTCTCTAATTCGGTTAAAAGTGCTGGTTACTTTTCTTCTTCTGGACTCCTGAAGTTTTTTAATAAAGAACAAAGACGATCATTTGACTGTTTCGGAGAATTTTTGCAACTTTCAGCCCTTTTGAGAAATCACTTACAAAAAAGCATTGATTCGGTACAAAACGGTTGCGGAAGAAGCACTCGGGAATTTTATTAAGAGGTTACAATATTAAAAAAAGAGATAGATTCAACCATGGCACTAATGCCACTTATACACATGTTCCAAGCCTTACCTGAGCAGTTTCAGAGATAATATGGAGGCAGGATGTTAATAAGGTTGGCATTGAAACGGGAACTCACAGAACTCCTCTGAGGACTGTGAAAGTTTGGTCTTCCGAGATGTCAAAGAGCAGCGCAAATGAAGAACCGAAAATTCGGTAACTAAACGGAAGGAGGACTTAATCATAACCTTGAACAATAACCATAAAACTTTGGTGCTGTGTGAGCCATGTAAAGAGAAGCCCATTGGCTGCATAGAAAATAGTTTGCAAGGTACACAAGAAGAAAATGGGAAAAGATGTTTCTAGACAATCTAAAAACAGGATATACGTATGCAGATATCCAATATAAGAAATGGCTAGCTAAGAACTGTGATAAATGAAGTATGGAGCCAAATAATAGACGACCAATCAGTAATTAATCAAAGAAAAATAAAGAGTAAACACCAAAAAATTAAGTTTTTCAAGAAATAGTACATTCAACCGATATAAACCAAATACGTCACCTGCCAATCTGTCATATATCTTTTGCTATAGCTACAATATTGTAATACTTCATAAATGAATCATCACAATAGTTCCTCGATACAAAGTAAACTGATAGATGCAGGAAAGCTGGTAATAGCACTGCTAAAGAACCCAGTACGATTCCATGAAGCAAGACCCAAATCTTTTCTATCGAAGGAATCAGCCGTCAAAAGATATACTTGCCTGTAATTTTACATATATATATGACGTACACCGTCAGATGAATGATAAAAAACAAAATAAAATGTATTTGGACATTTTTTCAGCATTCGAGTGCCTTTAACTTATAGAATAGTGATTCATCAGAACCACAGAAAACATCAATAAGGTTCCAACGCGACTCGCTCAATGAATTATATTTTTTAAAATTACTGAATAAACATTAATTGTGAAATTCTAAACGTGATCTCAGAACAGTGAACGCTGAATAGCATTTCTAAATGCTACATCGGCCTGAAAATGCTCGTGCAAAAGAATTATGTACTTTGGGAGCATGATGAAGAAATCATATGTTTCTTACGTCATAAAGTCAGAACAATACGACAGAAGAAGAAGTTTACAACTTTCGAACGTGTTATATTTTGTCACGCTGAGAAAATAAGAAATAAAGAGCGGGCTGAGCAGTTTTACTGTATTTTAAAAGCGAATGCTGAAAACCCATAAAGTAGAATAAAAATAAATCAACGGATGGGGCAATTATTACGCAATCAACTTAAGTAAGTACAGCGAAGCTATAAGACGAATACATGGAGATCGTAGACAAGAAAGGATGAAATATTGTTGAATGCCGACAAAGAACACGTGTACAAGCGTCATAGTGGTCTAACGAAACGACACTAGAGTTGCTATCTCAGAATTTCCTAAGCTATATGAATTTTTGGCACGTTTAAAGATGATGAATGAAACCTGAGGTTATGTTGTACTCATAGTTTTTGGTATAATAAAAAAATAGTTAATAATACATATTTTTACTGATTTAATTAACTATTTTGTTATGACGAATAATTAAATTTCCCCTATTTACTATTTACAAAGAATGAGCAGCTATTATTTTTATATACGGGACAGTTGTAGAATCTATTTATCTCCAAGAAGAAGAGATCCGAATATATTTTTTGACGAATTGTATACTTTCGCCTTCCGTTACGTGACACAACGTCAGTTCTGAGTCGATCTCAATATCAAGTGAATGTACAGCGATCCACTGAGGTTGTCACGTAACATGAGATGAAAGTTGGGGCATTCCAGAAAAAAAGAAAAAAAAAAGTAGAATCTCAGTACAAGTTGTAAAGATGGCCCAAAAATTCTTTATTAATTAAACAGGTTATATAGGCATCCTTATTACTATCAGCAAGTCTAATTTTATTAGCAGACTTCTCTTAAGAGAAATCAGCTATTGAGATCGAAAAATTTCTTCTAATGTTCATTCAGGAGAAGACGAAAATGAGGTCCGTTCAATATATATATATATATATCTTTGTCTGTTAACACTCTAGCGGTCTCAATTTTTGTTTAATCGTCACCATAATCGGTATTTAGTTGTTTTATGTAAAAAGGACGACCAAGATCGTTAACGGCTGAAATCGGGAGGCTGACCATTGGGAGGGGGAGGGGGGTTTAGAGGGGGGATTTTTGAAAATTCGAAATATCTCCGTTACTATACGTCGGATCGAAAAATTGTATACAACAAATGTTATTGCAAATTAAGTTTACTATATATATTGTTCTATACATTTATTCTCTAACTTGAATATTAACCGAGATATTTGCATTTATATAAAGTGTAACGGACGAGCTATGATCGCTTCTATTCGTTCCTGCCGAAAGCTAGTTCGGCCGTTTCCGTATCTGTTCGGCACTCGTATATAGATTTCTCTATTGAGTAACTTAACGTGGGAAATCTGCTTAGTTTACGGAGCTCCTGCGTGACCGACTTTTTATGATTCCATAAAAGTACTATAGCATATTATTTTACTCCCTTAATTGTTAATCATAATGCAGGTGTTAAATAGATAATTGTATTAGTCGATTTCCATAACTTTTCTAATTTTATTAAAAAATGAGTTATAACTAATAATGGAGGGTTATTCTTCGAAAATGATCAAGATTAATTAATTAATGACACAAGTTATGTCATCGAGGAAGTCTACGAGTATATTTAAGTTATGTCATGTCTGACATGGCGTTAGGGAACCTCTTTCATTTGAAGTAGAGTTGCTTCATTAAGGTCATACGCCTGTAAATTAGTGTACACAATTCTAGCCTGCTATTTGGAAACGTTATTTACTTAAAGCCTATAGCGGCGGTTTAGTCTCTCTGTTTCAACTTGGATACAGGTTGTTCGCTTTTATTAAAGGTAGCCCGAATTCGACCAGAGTAAATATTGTTTCTGTAGAATTAAACACCCTTCAGACAGAAATTTTGAGCCATGATTCATTCCAAGAGCTTCACATCGATTCGTTCCACGAATCAACGATTTGATGAAATTTTGTCGGAATCCCTTCCCAATGTATTTAGGGGCAATATTTAAAAGCTCCCCCCGCCGTTATGTAAATATTTAATTAAAACTTTTTTTGATGGGTGCCCGAGCCAGAAGGCCGAACGATACCGAACTTCGGGTTAATTAAATTTATCTTCAAATGATGTCAGGTTTGTCAGAAAGGTTTTCTCCCCGCAATATTTCTCCGGTGTCACACGCGGCTTCATCAAATAGTGACATTTATGATATTAGGGCTATCAGCTGACAGTGGTAAAGAGGCATAACATTACTAACGGCTATTAGTCACACCTACCAGAGATGTGAAAAAGCCTGTTTGACCACTAGCCATAAATAAATAAATAATTTAATTTAGAAACCTGTTACACAGACCTTCATAACGAAAGTAGATTTCACAGGTGTTGGAACCAAAGAGATTAAGGACTATTATATTTCTCAAAGTAAAAATTCAGTGCTAACGAAACAAACAACTTATGCTCTACATGAGATGTTTAGTTAAAATATACCCTTTAATGAAATTCGCATGGGTAGGGACGGGGGACGGGGTTTACTCATGACTGAAAACACTCAAATATAAATAATTTGGTAGACAAATTTCAGGAACAAGTTTTGTTAGAAATTAAAATAATCATACGATTGACTAAATAACATTTTTCGGGCAAACGTATAATATCGGAAATATTTGAGATTTCTAATGTTGCTCTTCAGCTCCTTTATTTATAACTTAGTACGGACCTCATGAAATCTCCTAGTTTTGAATAAATGTTTCAAAATCGCAGTATGAGTACATCCTCAACAGCTGATTTGCCTTAAACGAAATCCTCTAAAAGAGTGTAGCTCGCCTTAACTCTCAAGAGTCATATGAACTATTGAGCATGAGCACCAACTGAACAGAAACTTACTGTCTTTCCCAATGATTACATGCAAGTCTCTCTGAAGATGATGTCTTTGAAAGCACTTAGCGCTGAAATAAAACACTTGTGAAGAATTGGACGTCAGTCTCATCTTTACAAGTACGCAATATTCTTCACTTCCAAAAACACAAATGTGAAATGAAAAAGGATATGTAAAAAGACAGTGATGCCTATAATGAATGAAACAAGCAATTAATAATATTAATGGCATTAATAAATCTTAACAGAATTGTTTCTAAGCTAGTTCAGCTAACTATTAAAACTAGAAATACTAGGAATGCTGGTTGGTGGTTGGGACGAGTACTGGTTTAAACTATAATTTTAAATTTAGCTGTAAATTTAAGGGCAGCAGCAATACAACTGATAAGCAAACTGGGAGTTCGAGTAATTTATTTACTACCTCAAGCCCTCTGATAGTACAGGATGATAATGTTTGAATTAACAGTCATTGATTTGTTCTAGATTAAGAATGAATTGTTGATTATGAACGTGCATAAATTGCATCTAATATTGCAGTATAATTCTCAGAGTTTACTTAAGGTAAACCAGCTATTGAACTTTAGCAGATTTCCCTTAAGGGAAATCAGCTATTGAGGTCGTACTCATGACGCGATTTTCGAAAAATTTCTTCAAATGTCCATCGATCCTACCCAGGAGATGACGAAAATGAGGTCCGTTCAAAATTATATATATATATATATATATATATATATATATATATATATATATATATATATATATATATATATATATTTGTCTGTTAACGCTCTAGCGGTCGCAATTTTTGTTTGATCGTTACGAAACTCGATATTTAACCGTTTTATGTAAAAAGACAGATCAAGTTCGTTAATGACTGAAATCGGACCAGAGGGAGGGGGGAGGGATTTTCGAAAATTCCAAATATCTCCGTTATTATGCATCGGATCGAAAAATTGTATATAACCAATCTTATTGCAAATTGAATTTACTATAAATATTGTTATATACGTTTATTCTCTATCTTGAATATTAACCGAGATATTTGCATTTTTCAGTTTTCAGCAAACCGCCACTTCTACTCATGTTACGTAAACAATACTCTGCTACATAATAAATCACATTATTGGAAGTTTAAATACCAAAAATTGTATTTAAGAGGCCCTTATTATACGAGATACATGCTAATATGCCCTGGTGACTCCCCCCCCCCAACTTAAAGTTTTGGACTACTAAAATTTTTTTGATTGAGATAACAATTATTCTGACTCATTATTAATTACAGTACTAGATATAGTAAATAGTTCTCAATAAAATTAATGTGTTATATTCTGATATATTTAAGTAATTGTTTTTCTTTCCGGTGTGAGGCGGGCCGACCCGTTTGTTTACATTTCTAACCTAACGCTTCCTGTCGGCAGGTTATTGAAATTGGATGAAACATTTCTTATTTCCGTTTGTATTTATCCACGGTGTTGTGTTAGCAGTATGTATATTTATCTATTACTAAACTTAACCGAGATATTTGCATTTTTATTAAATCTGGGCGGCTAACGGACGAAGTGACTTTCCCGCCAAAAGCTAGTTCGACCGTTTTATTAACTGCTCGGCTCTCGTGAAATTTCTCTATTGTATAACTTCACGTGGGAAATCTGCTTAGTTTACGCAGCCCCTGCGTGACGGACTTTTTTACTCATGACACGATTTTCGAAAAACAACCCTCAAATGTCTACTATCTTACCTAAGATAAGACTAAAATGAGGTCCGTTCATATACATATATACATTTTTCTCTTCACGCTCTAGCGGCCGAAATTTGTGATTGATCGTAACCAAAACGAATATATAAACGTCTTATGCAAAACGAAAGACAAAGTTCGTTAATGGTTGAAATCAGACCCCAGGAATAGGAGAGGAAAATTTCGAAAGCTCAAAATACCTCCGTTATTATACATCGAACTAATATTAGTACTAATCTTAATGTAAATTTAATTGATTATAAATGTTGTTATTTAAATATTTTCTCTATCATTGAGTTTAGCACTTTTTATTATTATTCCTACAGAAAACCCCCACTCTTACTCATGTCATATTAAAAATAAAATAAGCTGTTAAATCAAGAATCACTTTATTCGCAACATAATACCAAATGTTGTTTTCATTGAATATTTACTGTGTTAAGATTTTACTTTCTTCTTCTTAACTCAAAAATGTTTATTTGATCTATGCCATACTCGATACTGAACTCTTTTATTCAACACTAAAATATTTTGTGACGAACTCATTAAATAAAATCCTCAGTCCCATTTTGGATAACCCGTCCAAATTAGCTATAGTAGTAATAAGTGGACGATAAAAAATAAAAATGTTTAACACTAAAGGTTATATTAATTAATGGCTGAAACCTGACAAGGAATAAGGGGGGGGGGTATTTAGTTGTTGAGGAATTGGTAAAATCAAATTATTTCAGTTATTATGAGTCGTATCGATAAATATTATAAAACCAATCTTGAGAAACTATTAATGCTCGACAATTGTTGTTCTAGAAATTTTTCCTCAAATCAATTACTAAGCGAGATATTCGTACTTTCATGATTACAGCCTTTTAGTAAACCCCTACTTTTATTCACCGGAATTTAGAAATAGAGAACGAAATCAGTGTTTCATACCAGCATGGGGGAAATTTATGCAGCCCTTGAATGAAGATTTTTTTTTTTGTACTGTATTAAATTTATTTGTTATCATTCATGCGCACGACGTAATTATCTGATTTCTGCATAGGAAAATTTGTTAAAATTATTTGGCGTTTCTAAAGCAATGTAGACGCAAATGGTATTTCGAAACTACTTTCCATCTCCGCAAATCACAACACCATTTACCTAATCGAACTCCTAGCGAAATTCCCTAAAACAACAACAACATCAGCATCAGGGACCCAGTAGCAATCAGAGGGCTAATCAAATAGCAGAGTGGCCATCTAATTGTAGGTCGTGTACATTAATTTAAAGGTCAGCCTTGCCACCGCACTCAGGGCTGTAATTAGAAACAGTTAAGTGTGGTTTATAAGGGCAATATCTCTCCATTGGCGGGCCCGATAATGTATTCCCGGCGATGTGTAGCATATCGCCTATTAGGCTAATCTCTCCCGGTAGGGACTCGTTCTCCCCCGGATTACGGGGTAATGTACGCTTAATCCTCCCCGTTTACGTCATTTCAATATCCCGCCACTCGAGGGCTAAGGGCTAGGTGGTAACTACACGAATAGCTACCAACAGAATTAACCTTTATCTATGGAAAACACTTTTTAGACAGATTTCCCTTAAAGGAAACTGCTGTTGAAGTCTGTACGCTTAATCCTCCCCGTTTACGTCATTTCAATATCCCGCCACTCCAGGGCTAAGGGCTAGGTGGTAACTACACGAATAGCTACCAACAGAATTAACCTTTATCTATGGAAAACACTTTTTAGACAGATTTCCCTTAAAGGAAACTGCTATTGAAGTCGTTCATCTTCTTGCGTTATCGTCATTTCAATATCCCACCACTCGAGTGCTAAAGGGTAGGTGGTAACTACACAAATAGGTTCCCGCAGGATTAACCTTTTCTACGCAAGACCATTTTTTTAGACAGATTTCCCTTGAAGGAAACCAGCTACTGAAGTTGTGATTTTTTTTTTTTATTACGTCCACTTTATGCAACTAGGCTAATCGGGACGGGTTATCTACAGGTTACCATCCTTTTCTAGCCAGGGTGGGCGCAAGGAGTTTATTTAATGAGGCCGTCATTAAATAAATTTCTACTGCCCAGAGTGGGATTCGAACCCGCCACTCTAGGTCTGCCATGGGAGATTAGGACCAACGCCCTAACTCGCACGGCCAACCCGAGCCCCATTGTGATCTTTATACGTTATCGTCACTTCAATATCCCACAACTCCAGCAGGGCTAAGGGCTAGGTGGTAACTACACAAATAGCTTCCCTAAAGGATTAACCTTTATCTACGGAAAACATTTTTTTAGACAGATTTCTTTTGAAGGAAACCTGCTATTGAAGCTGTAATCTTCATGCGTTTACGTCATTTCAATGTCCCACAACTCCAGCAGGGCTAAGGGCTAGGTGGTAACTACACAAGTAGCTTCCCAAAGGATTAACCTTTATCTACGGAAAACACTTTTTTAGACAGATTTCTTTTGAAGGAAACCTGCTATTGAAGTTGTTCATTTTCATGCGTTACGTCATTTCAATATCCTACCACTCGAGGGCTAAGGGCTAGGTGGTAACTACACAAATAGCATACCACAGGATTAACCTTTATCTACGGAATACATTTTTTTAGACAGATTTCCCTTGAAGGAAACCTGCTATTGAAGTTGTTCATCTTTATGCGTTTACGTCATTTCAATATCCCACCACTCGAGGGCTAAGGGCTAGGTGGTAACTACACAAATAGCATCCAACAGGATTAACCTTTACCTACGGAAGATAGGTTAGTAAACCTTATGTTATGTTAAGCCAAAACATGTATTAGAAATGAATTATTTCAAATAGATGAGGACACCCAATTATTAACCACATGTAATCTAATGAAATGTGCAGCAAATTGTAATAAAAATGCGCAATTGTAATAAAAAAGAAGAACTTTATACACTGAAATAGTATAAATTTAGTGGAATAAGAAAGAAATAAATCCATTGAATTCCATTTACGGTGAGAGAGAACATTTCAAAACGCCCCTTTTATTTTAGCATAAACATGAGGCAAGATAAAATCAATTGAAAGAAACAGCCCGAAAGATAATACTGATAAAATAATAAAATGGGTTGTTTGTCAACAGAAATCACTGACTGGGCTCGGGCGGGGTGCTCGTTTCTATAATGTTGAAAGCTTCCTTAATTTTCCGGAAAGGGTGTCAGGAGAATGGTGGGGCGGGGGTAGGGGGTTGAAGAGGGGAGGTTGCAAGCTGTTTTCCAATGGCGGTGAAGGGGGTGAACTCCTCCTCGCGCCCGTCCTACGACATAAATCTTGCTCAACAAAACCAGACCTTGTACTGGAGCCGTGTTTAACAGGGGTTCGATTCCTGCTGGGTTCTGTTTGCCTCCGGACAGCCAGCCAACTGGGCCCATGTTCTTCCCTAAAACAGTCACCACCACCGCCCCTCTCCCTATTTATTTGCTTCCCCTAATAACAAATTAAACCCCCAAACTCTGTGGCACTATAACCAATAAACGCCTCGGGTTTGCCAAATTGTCGTTTAGGTTACAGCGAACAGATAGCTAGACTTAACATGAATTTTACCAGCGGGGCCCAATTATTGTAAGCAAACTTTGATATTCAAAGTCATAAGAAACACATACTATTAATCTACAAATACCAAAAAAACAAGTAATCCTATATTAAAAGTAAGGCGGGCTTTATGCAATTAATTTATTTATTTATGGGGGTTGCAAATTGAGGAATTAACAATGTTTCTTGACAACAAATAATAGAATAGTTGGTAAAGCCACGCTATTAAAATAGAAAAGTCCGTCGCACAGTGGCAGCGTGAACTAAGAAGATTTCACATGTGCGTCACGTATTTGCATTTAACTCAAAAATTACTTGTTTAATCAGAACAATATTTGGTATTTGAACTTCAAATAATGTGTTTCATAATATAACAGCTCAATATTAATATGGCATGAGTAGGAGGAGGGGTTTACAAAAGGCCAAAAGCTATAAAATTCAAATAACTCGGTTAATAATAGAAGATGTATAAACAATACATAACAACATTTATAGAACAGTACATATGCAATACGATTGGTTCCATTCAATTTTTCGGAGTGACGGAGAAATTAATCATTTTCAAAATTCTTCCCCTCTAACCCCCCCCCCCCTCCCACTAGTCGGATTTCAGCCATTAACGAACATGATCTTCAACACACACACACACAGTATTTTACCAAGAACATTCTTATGATTTCTCTCCTGATTTCTGACAGGAAAATTGACAGAAATGATGCTATTAAAATATGATTATCAAAAACGGAACAAAAAAAAAAATCCTAATCCTTCAAAATAACAGATTAGAATATCTTCCTTCCACATGATAAATAGTATTTGGAATTCGTTCTATTTATTGGCAAGTGAAGAAAAAAAGCATAACTAAGGTATAACCTATGATATTCCATGCATGTAGAGGCAAACAACCAATGGAGGTAATTATTCACAAAGTTTAAACAATTCATACGTAATACGTCAAGGACGTCACTGGAAACTAGCGCATTTTGTAAGATTTAAGCAAACACAGAACTACTCTAAGTAAACTCTACAATTAAGTTGGTTTAGTATACTCATAATTCTAATATTTAGAAAACATTTTAAATTACACAGCTTTATATGTCAGACGTATTTGAACACATACGACTTATAAGCACATAAAAATAATCGTTTTTTTTTTCGTGGGAAACGGAATATTTACTCTCATAAATAATCTTACTTATAATAGCAAAGCTATTGACTTTAAATTTATTTTAAATGCACAGGCCTCATGTTAATATACTTTTAACCACTGATTTGATGCAATTACATACTAACTGTTTTGTATTTCCGTTCATGGTAAGCAGGTCCGTTGATTAAAAACCAATTTGGCCAATAACTACATTTTAATCGTCACTGAAATAATAGAACTCGGTTACTGCAGATGTATCATTAAATTATTTCACTTTTTCTCCAGAGTTCCACTTATACTTTCGCTTTACATACTTAAATTTCCCTTAATGGCCATATTTACAAGAAATTGTCATGTAATAAACTACTTCATTTTTCGCTTAAATACAAATATTGTTTTCAATGAGCTTATACTATGTGATATTGTACGTGCCAATACGTTGTGTGATAGCCTCAATTAAGATTTGATGTCCTTAATTCAAAAAGGTTTATTAGATCTATACCAATATTTAACAGTTTCATGCAACACTCAAGTTCACAGCCGTTTATGACTGATATCAGAGTAGGAATAAAGGGGGTAGTAGAAGAGGAGGGAATTCGAAAATCCAAAGTATCTTCGTTATTATGAGTCGCACAGAAAAACGTTATAGAACCAATATTGTTAAAATATTGATGTTCTGTAAATATTATATTACACATTTCTTCTTAATACAAATATTTAACTAGTTATCCAGCTTTTACAATTGTTTTCAGTCTGTAGCAAACCCCCACTTCAACCTATCTGAGTATAACTCAGAAATAGAAAAAATATGCTGAGAAGAGGGCAATACCAACACGTGGGCAATCCTTTTAGTTAACGCCCCTGCGTTACGTACTTTATTGTAAAAACTATTAGCAGCAATCTGACTAAAGGTAAAATGTATGAAATGTCACAAAACGTGAAACATAATTTTGGGCCTGTAGAGGAACTGACATAATAAGAAGTCGTATCGAAAAATGTTATAGAAGCAATCTTGTTAAAATATTGATGTTCTGCAAAAGTTATATTACACATTTTTTCGTAATACAAATATCCAGAGAGTTATCCAGCTTTTACAATTGTCTTCAGCCTTTAGTAAACCCCCACTTCAACTTATAGGAATTTTAACATAGAAATAGAAAATATATATCTTCTCAGTTTATGCAGTCTTTGCGTTAGTGACTTTATTGTAAAAACTATTAGAACCGATCTGACTAAAGGTCAAATGAATGAATAGTCACAAAAATTGAACTGGAACATAATTGTGTGTCTAGAGAGTTATTGGCATAAGAAGTTGACTAAAAATCCCTTAAGGGAAATCAGCTATTGAGGTCGTGACGCGATTTTCGAAATTTGTCTTTGAATACTCATCGATCCTACTCAGGAGATGACGAAAATGAGATCCGTTCAAAACTGCATATATATTTCTCTGTTACCGCTCTAGCGGTCAGAATTTTTGTCTTATCGTTGCCAAACTTGATATATAATCGTTTTTATACAAAAAGAAAGATCAAGTTCGTTAACGGCTGAAATCGGACCAAAGGAAAGGGGGAGTTTAGAGGAGAGGGGGAGAATTTCGAAAATCCTTAATATCTCCGTTATTATGTGTCGGATCGAAAAATTGTATAGAACTAATCTTATTGCAAATGTAATCGTCTATAAATGTTGTTATGTAAATGTTTTCACTATCTTAATTATGAACTGAGATATTTGATTTTTTTTAATTTTCTACCATCAGTACAGCCCCACTTCTACTCATCTCATATGAACAATATTCTATTATGTTATGAAGCACTTCATTTGAAGCTTAAATGCCAAATATTGTTCTCATTGAACTTTTAAGCTTTGAGATAAATACAAATACGTTACGCACGTGGGAAATCTGCTTAGTTAACGCAGCCCCTGCGTGACGGACTTTATTAATATGAGAGAGGAAAGACAGTGCCTAAGATATCTGGAGAAGAGAATTCAGTGGGGCTTAGGAGTTTAAATTCGATATGTTACTGAGGAGGATATAAATTAGGTGAAGGTGCTTGTGAGAGCGGACAAATGGGTAATCCGCTAGAATTTATCTGCTAATAAAAGACAATGACCCCCAGGGCAGAACATCCCAACACAGAACTGTTCTAATTAAATCTCTTTCTCAAAGCCTCCCTTCAGCTCCCACGCCCCAAAATCCTCTCCATCTTTTACTAATACTGACTCAACCGAACAAATCGCAAATGCAAGCAGACACACGAAAATGAACTAACAACGGGAGATCAAGAAGGAATAGCATACAGAATTAAAGGTGATTTGTACACCACAGAGGACTTCCTTAAAAAATCCTCTTTAACCAACCTAACATTTGTTAAAAACTATTTAAACTAACAAAAACATTAAAATGTGTTCTCTCTTTCAAATTTGTTCTCTTGAAGGTGTAGGACAACGGACCAGGAAAAGGCCTTAATCCTCCAAAACTTTGGGAAGACCTTTTTCTAGGATCCAATTTCTAATTCTGTTTCTCAACATTCCTTTTGCACTATCGACAAACCGACCGGTATGAGCAACAGACAATTAAAAATAATTGTAACACAGCACGAAGCAATAGGAACACTAAAGACGAAGGAACACTTTGATATGGAAAAATGTTTTCTACTAAGAGGAGTTATTCCCGATTCCGCTCACCAAAGGAAGTATAATATATATTCATAAAGCACGTACTTGTATGAGTTATACAGGAATAGATTATGTCGATTTCTTCTAACATAGAACTATGAATAATATATAGAAAATACAGAATGGAAAGATCACGAAGGAATAGAATACAGAAATAGATTTGTGGGCATCACATGACATCCATGTAGTACTAAGTTACGCTAAAATAATGTTAAATTAAAACTATTTCAATGAAAAGTGATATTCGATATCACCGTTTTAATGCATAGCCTCAAAAATATGTCACAGAATATAATTCATGGACCTCTATTTGATAAAAAAACAATCTTCGGTTTCTCCAGCACCCGAGACAACCTTAATTATCTCTTTTCAGCCTTACATTTTTACTTTCTGCATATAAAAGCTTCTTCCTACAGGACAAATAGTGAACTCAGAATTGGGAAATCTGCTTAGTTTAGGCAGTCCCTACATGGACATTTAGCAGATTTCCCTTAAGAAAAATCAGCTATTAATGTTGTACTCATAACGCGGTTTTCGAAAAAAATTCCTCAAACATCCGTCCATCGTTCATAACCAGATGACGAAAATGAGGTCCGTTCAGAACCGTTGAAAATTCGAAATATCTCCGTGATTATACGTCGGATTGAAAAGATATATAGAATGAATTTTATTTCAAATGCAATGTTCCGTAAAAATTGTTACTTATATTTTTTCATTATCTTGAACGTTGACCGAGATAATTGCATTTTTCTTTTAGCCTTCAGTAAACCCCCACTCCTAGTCATGTCATGTTAACAATAAACTATTATATCATGAACTGTATTATTTGAAGCTTAAACACCAAATATTGTTTTCATTGAAGTTTTAGCGTGCGAGGTACTTGGAACTTCGTTGTGTAATGGCGTCATCAATCAAGATTTTTTTCTACGACAAACGCGACATTTAACCGTCGACACAATAGATCATATTTGATATTAGTTGAAATCTGATATGAAGTAGTAGGGGCATAAAAAGGGGCGAGGAATTCGAAAATATTACCGTTATTATGGGTGGGATCATAAAATTTTATAGAAGCAATCTTGTTAAACTACTGATAGTCTACAATTGATCGTATTTTTTACATAGAAACAAGGACTATGTGGTAAGGATGAAATCAAAAGTGCGCTTTACTACCCAGTGGGAAATCTGCTAAGTTTACGCAGCCCCGCAGTAGCTCAAGTCTTTGGAAAGCGTAGCTTACAGTAGCCAGCGAATCAGGCAAAATTGACAAAAAAAAAAGTCCGTCACGCAGGGGCTACGTAAACTAAGCAGATTTCCCTCGTGAAGTTTAGCATTAGAGAAATATGCATACTGGTAACACAACACCACCATAAATAAATACAAACAGAAATAAGAAATCTTTCAGTTAATTATAATAAACTCCCAACTGAAACGGCTTCTGAATTATAAGAATAATTTATATTAAAATAACTCAAAATATAGAAGTCCAAGAACTAAAGAAGGGGGGTGGGCGGATGACAAGAACGTATTTGAATAAAACTCACAAAGTAACGAAGGTTAAGTACAATACCGGTATTTAACCTAACTACAGGTTAGGTTAGAAGATTCCGCCAGAGCCGACTTACGAAACATGCGAACAACACCCGACCATTGACTTGATAAAAATGCAAATATCTCGGTTAATATTCAAGATAGAGAATAAGTGTATATAACAATATTTATAGTAAATTTAATTTGCAATAAGATTGGTTCTATACAATTTTTCGATCCGATGAATAATAACGGAGATATTTCGAATTTTTGAAAATCCTCCCCTCTAAACCCCCCCTCCCACTGGTCCGATTTCAGCCGTTAACGAACTTGATCTTCCTTTTTACATAAAACGACTAAATATCGAGTTTGGTAACGATCAAACAAAAATTGCGACCGCTAGAGCGTTAACAGACAAATATATATATATATATATATATATATATATATATATATATATATATATATATATATATATACAGTTTTGAACGGACCTCATTTTCGTCATCTACTAGGTAGGATCGATGGACATTTGAAGAAAAATGTCGAAAATTCCGTCATGAGTACAAGCTCAATAGCTGATTTCTCTTGAGGGAAACCTGCTAAAAAATCGATATATATCACAATTATTGGCGTTGCTGGGGATTGTTCCTGGAGAGAGAGACTGTGAAATGACGTCATTAGTGCGTTGGATAGTGTTAGAGGTAGTGCGGTACAGCTGTCGCTAGAGTGATGCTATTACCTGACTAGAGTACGGAGTGGCATCAGTAACTACGTTACACCACTAACAGTATTCGATCCCGCGTCACCAGTACCTAACAGCCTATACCTCAACCAACCAACCCCCCAGTCCTTCAAATATCGAACTGTCGTTGTGTTTTTATGCAACCGAGGTTGACTGAGTTAGAAGAATTGTTATGTCGGGTTAGGGGTTGACCGGTTGACTTATTTCTACCTCATTCATAGCTGGGCTCTGCAAACCAGATTTCACGTTTATCTACTCCTGGTACCGCGGGACCCCTCGTTTAAAGACAATTATTAAGTCATAATAATAAAAAAAAATCACTTTATTATTTAAAATAACACTTCTAGAATTTATGAAAGGCAAAACGTTATTACTAATTAGCAGTGCATCCTCGCAGGTACTGAATAAATGGTAAAGGCAACGCGTAAAAAGTATAGACAATAATGAAAATAAAACTGCTCCAGGAAACACACCTTCAATTTTGTAAAAGTTCAAATAATTGATAAAGAAAGAAATAATACAAACGGAAAATAAAAGAGAACATTCACATAATAAAAAATAGAAAAAGGGCAGTAATCAAATAAGCAGAAATCAAATACCTCAATCATACGTTCTATAACATTTTATCTTAAATTAATCGAATTTAAATTACGGCGCGAAATAATCGAGTTCAAGATTGACTTGTAAATAATCGATTTTTAGTCAGCTGACTTAACCTACCTCGGGAACCTCTCAGTATCATCTGCCTCCTCTGTGAGGACAGTCGCAACGAATGAACACTATTGATGCGGGAAAACATGCATAGTTTACGTATCACCTGCGTGACGGATTTTTGTAAGTTGCAAAAAGACCTATCTGGCATTCTAATCTCGCACAACTCTCACCGATAAAAATATGCTAGTAGATTTACTTAAATGGAAAAGAGAATTATTTTTACTGAGTCAGAACATTATCATATAACTTGTTGAATAACCTTACATTTCATCAATCTATCGTTCAGGGCGACATAAAGAAAAGTAAATATATTAATATTGCCGTTATGTATTGGTACTTTTAAGACTTAGATTTCCTCAGTGCATGTGTTAATCAAACGATGTTTTTCTACTATTGGCATTCCTGTCGGTAAATGCCGTCATTACTGGCTGATCATGTCGCAAGCACTTTCGAAGAGATGGCACCATCCTGCCATATTTTGAGTTGGTATTTCCTGTATTTATGTAGTCCTATACCCAGCTGTTTTTTGTCTTCTCCGTTTTGGGACAGTTTGATAAACAGACTTGACATAAACAATCTTCCCCGAAACAAAGATAACAAATAACATCTGGATAAAGGACTACATAAATACAGGAAATTCTAAAGGACTGCCAAATATAGCTGACGACAGGGTTGAGGATGGTGGCATAGCTCTCGACGATCAGCCAGTAATGATGGCATCTGCCGTCAAATATGACAATTGTATTAGGTAAATATTCTGACGAAACCAACCCGCAATATGCCACATATTGTTTTCGAATAAGGTTAAATCGATAGAATTGGAATGGAACCACTGAGCACTTGAGGAATCAGCTTGATTTAAATTTCAATGTAAGAATTCAGCAAACCGTACTAAACAACATGGTTTGAGCTAAACGTAGAGATCCAAAGGGACCGAAAGAAGTACTTAACACTTTGAGGGTTTTACGAGGGTTCAGTCAATTAACAGCACAAATGGTTTTGAGAAACCAACACTGGTCAAGGTTAATGTCTCAAATTAGAAGAGGCAACTAACACATTTCAAAAGGTGCCAGCTGTGTATTGCTCGACTATTCTCTTCTACGCAATCAAGTTGTTTCGAAAGCTCATCTAGCCGAAGAGACAGATAAGCACTTCCAATCTGTTCCTGACCCATATCTGCTGAGCAACTTTCGAGATGGCTGGACGGAACTCGTCGGAATGAAGTTCCGATTCAGTGTCGGGAACAGCTTCAGCTCTCCTTCTGATCAGAGAGCGAAACTTCGATTAGACAACTTCATTCTCTGCCAACGTCACACTGGACTCAGCCAACTTCGCTCGGGAAACAACCATCTCCTTATTAGTTCTTACCGAAGAAATCCAGGAAAATGTTCCCTTAGTTATCTCGAACCGTCCATTTTCTATATAACTAAAGCAGTTCATAGCTTTCGTAAACTCTTAGTTTTAATTCACACACACAGAATTCAGTGGACACATTTTACTTCTTTCTAAGGAATGATGCTCGCGAACGACTGTAATGGAACATTTCTTCATTAAACAGTATTACTATATATTTTAGCAATTTAAAACTAGAAAAACAGTTCATAATGGAAATAGTAGCCCATATACTCAACATGGACGTTCTACAATGCTACACTACTTATGAAGCAATGTTTTCTGCAGCTTATGATTTAATGGTACTTTCTGGTCAACTTCTTATGTCGGGTATTGTTCTTTCTGTAAACTCTGAACAATGCACTTACTGTCTGGGTGCGGGTAATCAACTTCTAGGTTGAATGATGAGTTCATAATTAGGAAATCCTGAAAATGGAATCCCCAACATAGAGTGGAACAAATGTTAGCAAGATAACATGAGATGCTTTATTTTTTTGCATAAATTAAGCATTGTCTACTTCCCGTATTTACTTCCTTGTACAAAATAGGAAAGGGAGTATTGCAATGGCAAAAAAAATCGTTTCCACGTTGCGATTTAATTATCCCCTCTGATCATCTCTGAACTCATTCTGCTTAGTGTGACCCTTGCACGCATTTCACATAACCCAAAAAACGACCAGCCTTACAAAATAGCACATTTTAGACTGTTGTTCCGTCCTAAATATTCAACTTTCCCTATGATCGAGATCGACAATTTTAAGAGGAAGGGGTGTTTAGAGGAGGGTGAAATTAGAAATTTCAAATAAGACAGTGTCTACTAGAGGTACAAAAGCATTCTGTACGACTATACTTGTTTATCCAAAAATTCAATAAGTTCTGTTTTATAACGTTTTTCTATCCAATGCACTGGAACGGAGATATCGTGCTTAACTCTCAAATTAAATAATTTTAATCTAAGTATATTATTATTATTTATTAACGTCCACTATTAAAAACTAAGGCTAATTGGAACGGGTTATCTACAGGTTACCTCCCATTCCCATATATATATATATATATATATATATATATATATATATATATTGTGTTGTTTATATTTAATGAATTCCGTCACTAAATAATTTACATTCATCAGGCGAGAATCGAACTCGCCACTCTAGGTTTACCATGTGTGATTAAGGTCAACGCTTTAACTCACATGGCTAACCTGAGCCCTAATCTAAGTACAGCAAAATATTTTGTGAGATACATAGAAATTCATGTATAGACATCATAAAATTACAATTAGCAAATGAAGTCATAAATGGCTTTAGAGACCCATGGATTTGGATTGTTCTGAAGTTTTATTGTATAACATTACATTATTTCTGAAGCATTATTTCCTGCTACAAATTATTTAATGTCACTTGCGGGTGCTCGGGTAAGCATGTGGCGTTGGTCTTAATCTTACGTGGTAAACCAAGTACGGCGAGTTCGATTTCCACCCGGTCAAAAAGAATTTGTTCACTGAGTAACTCGTGAAATAAAATCTAAAAAGCTCCATCCTGGTTAGAAAAGGGCGGTGACCTGTAGATAACCCGTCTCAATTAGCCGTAGTAGCACAAAATGGACGTTAATAAATAAAAATACTGCCACCTGTGAGCTTATGAACACAAAGATGACATAATTTGGGAAATCCTAAAAATTAAATCTTGCAATACTATTTGAAGCACATTTTATTTATTTATTTATTTTATAGTAAATATGCACCAAACTCGGAAGAGTTATTTGTTCCTAGGTGGTCGAAATTATATTTACATTTTCCTTCTTGTTGCTCAATAGTCCCTTTCTTCAGATAAACCATCCACTTCTCAGCCCTCCGCCATCCTCGCCTGTGTTGCATCTCCTAGTTTTCTTTATCCCCAATTCTGTGACAAATAACAAAAAAAAACACAGCAGTATTTGGTTATAATTAATTTGTGATATAAATACTTAACTCACTGCCTTATGTGCCCATATGTTTTAGAAGGACAACATTCATCGTGGGCTCTACTCGTGGGTGTCTACTTTATATAATACAATATATACGCTAAAAACTATTGCAGGAGTCTAAAATTTCAAAGGGCACAAAAGACAAGACCGAAATCAACGAAGCTCCGTATGTGAATCAGTATTAACGCATTCTTGGTCATAATCTACATTAAAGTTTTAGAGACGAAACAGTATAACTCCCTAGATCGTATAGGGATTTATAGAAATGAAGGATCTAGCGGGACGCATATTGTTTCTTTTGTAATATGTATTTTTTAACTAACGAAAGATGCGTAGGAAAGAATCGACAAGAAGCCCAATACATAGAATGAACATAGAAGAGTAAATCCCAGAAGGCTAGTGGAAGGAACTAAGAGGAAGGGACGAGAGGAGAAATGCGGGGCGAGTTGTTAGAAGGAGAATAGAGAGACGGTGATAAAGAAAGAGCGTCTTTCTGTATTGTGTGAGTAACGAGCGTGGACGACTTGTGTGACATCACATGTCAGGGCGGGGAAGCCTTTTATTTGTAGTCCGGCCTAACCATCTCCAGGTGGCCTTGGGTACGCCCAGCTCACATCTGCCGCCGCTCCACGATCTCCAGGAGGCCGCCGGGCGTATTTTATTCTACTACAAACGGAGTGAGCGCAAAAATTTCTACGAGAAGAGGAATCAGACAGCTAAGTCTTGGTACAAAATGTACTTTGTAAAATGGCAAAAGATCAATAAAGAAAAAGGTCGGGCACGCAGAGGCTACCGTAAACTAACCAGATTTCTAAGTATGGCAATACTGATTTCATCCCACCATATATTCTCTATTCCAAAATAAAAATACAATGAGTAGAAGTGGGGGCTCACTGAAGAATTAAAACGTGTATATACAGAAAGATATTATGATAGGTTAACAAGATTGGTGCTGTAAAAGTTTTCGATCCGTCATATAGAAATGGAATACACTTTTAACTTTCGAATCCACTCACCTTTTAAACACTCCCAATTTCTGGTCTAATTTCAGACGATTAACGAATATGATCATTAGTGTTGCATCAAACGGTTGGTTACATATCGAGAATGGAGAATAAACATTTTCGAGTCAAGAAAAAAAATCTTAATTCGTGGAGTCACTACAGCATATATCTCAGTTACGGCAGATCCGTTGAAAACAACATTTGATATTTAAACTGGAAAAGGTCAATTCATGATATGTTCACTTATTGTTGAAGTGCGATGATTAAAAGTGGGGATTTACCTAAGGCTGTAAATTAAAAAGTGTAAATATATTTTTAAAGTGTTAATATTCAAAATAGAGAAACAATATATATAACACGACTTATAGGATTTTTTTTTTTTCATTATGATTGGTTCTATATACAATTTTTCTATACGACGTATAATAACGGAAATATTTCAAAATCCCCTATTCGCTGGTCCCATTTCAGCCGAACTTTGTCATTAGTTTTACATAAAATGCTAATATATGGAGTTTGGTAACTATCAAACAAAAATAAAGCGGTAAGAGAAGTATATGTATATATGTATATATATATATATATATATATATATATATATATATATATATATAATTTAAACAGGTGTCATTTTCACGAATGAAACTTTACCAGTTTCATGCCTCAAACGACATTCTCTTGTACGACCTATCTTTCATCATATTCTTTGAGTCCAAGTTCCAACGCCATTTAGCCATGATATTGAAAGACCATTAGTGGTGATACACTTTAGAGACCTTAAATGATAAATCAATAAATATTATAATAAAACAGTTGAGACTATTCCTTACTGTATTCCAGGCTGAATATTTGTAAAATTAGCATACTATTGATAAACTACCATATAACTCACTACTATCACATGTACTACTGGCATTATGTAATAGCGCTGCAGAAATTAAGCTATTTAGAACCCAGTTCACGAGTGCATGACAGAATGTGCGAAGTATTAGACAAAAAGAAATACAGCCAGAAAATAAATTAAATATATTCAGGGATCACAATATCAGCGGAGCCCCACATCCTACAAGGAATGTAAAACACAAAAGTATGTATTCAAGTAGTTATCAATTACGATATATTCCTGGGCTAAGAACGTAGGAGAACCTTTGCAGATGTACAATGAATTCCCTCTGTAGTTTTGCCAAAATACAACATAGTCCTTGAAGATTGGCTGAGATTGGTTCGCCCCTGCTCTTACTTATTGGTAAAGCAAAAAAAAAGTCCTGTAAACGGTCAGGCGCATGCGCAATAAAAGGCAGAAGAGAGAGACAGGGGTAGACGCCGACGAAGAAGACAGGTAGTTAGGGGAATCTTGGCACGTGCCTTTCACACGAGCGGCACACGACCGCACCACACACGTGACACTACCTGATCGTGTCGAATGGGCCCGTCTTCAAGAATGGATGCGACAAACATCACGTACTCTGCTTTTCTCCGCTCATCCAACGCTCTTTTCAATCAATGCTCTGAACTAAGATTTCCATTACTCACAATAAAACTGTGATTAATTCACAATTGCTTGCCAAATAAAATGGGTTGACTTTTTTCCTTCTTTTATATGAACAGTCAACTCAAACAGTAAAGCTGCTTGTTTTCAAAACTCTAACAATTCCCTGCATAGTGAGAACTGTAATTCTCTCCTAAATGTAGATTGGGAAAGCTATCTTATATCTATAAAAAAGAGTCCAGTTAGTAGCTAGTATTTATGGAAAGAATGGACCACTGCAGAAATAACTTTCAGAAGAAAGTTACAAGTTATGCGACATTAAGTGTCAAGTATCAGTAATTGAAGAGGAAAGGCGCGAGATGGTTCGTTCCCCAGGTCATGGTCCTTCATGTACTGTAGCGCCCAGAAAGTAAGGAGGTATATATACAGATATATGTCTTGAGTTTGTCACCTCCATGACAACTCCACTAGGCCGAATCTAAACGCAGTGTCGGACGGGTAACAATGTCTTCCTCAGCGGAATAGGCAGTAGGCGAGTCGAATTAGACTTCTCTTTCTAGATTGGTCGGAACGAATCAACTACCTAACTGCTGTGAACCTATCACAGTGAATTAAAAAAGAAAAAAAAAAGGAAAAGAAACTGAGATTCCAAGCCTTTACCAGCTAGAAGCTTCTTCTTCTAGAATGCTATTTTGAACCGATTTTTAAAAACAAAGTAAATATTAAAAAACCTTCACGCTGCAGGGGGCTGCATAAACTAGGCAGATTTCCCATAAGCTGGTATGACACAACTCATCTCATATTCTCTATTTCTAAAGATAACGTCGATTTTTTTAAAATTTCCAACACCCTCTCCACCTATTTATTCCTGGTCCAATTTCAGCCATTAACGATTATGAACATTAGAGTTGAATGAAACGGTTAAAACTTACTGGTTGATTGTATCTCACAAAGGAGAACTTCAATGAAAACAATGTTACATAATTAAGCTTCAAATAATGTGGTTCTTGGTATTAAAACTTATAGCTAATATCATGTGTACGAGAGAGGGGTTTACTTAAGCTGAAAACTAAAAAAATGGAAATAACTCGGTTAAAAATCGAGATAGTGTGGAAAACATGTATAGGACATTAAATTTAGCATAGGATCGGTTCTATAAATTGTTTTGTAAAATGACATAGATATTACTAATTTTCGAAATTCCCACCTCTACATTTTTCATCGATATGATGTCAGTCATTAATGAACTTCATCTTTACTTTTCATCATTGATTTAAATATCGAGTTGGGTAATTCAACTTTAGCGAACCAAGGAAAAGAAGAAAGGCGAGAGACGGGATTACAGGTGAAAGGAATGGATTTAAATAGGAATTCCGATATTCCTACTTGACAATTTTTGTTAATAGTAAATTCCAGATTGTTTGGTCAAGGACTACGGATTCACAAAAAAACAGGAGAAAAGGTACTTGCGATGCAACTCAATCATCATCGGGACGCTTGTACTCTGAAACAACGGCACAAAACACAGGAGCAAACGTCTCTTTTTTTACCGCTTATAATGGAATGGATCAGTCCCGAGATCAGTGGATAAAAAGTGTTTCACGGATTCTATATCGCATAACCGGAACATATATATTTCAAACTCTAGACGCGCCAAATCCGTTTAAATTCAAATCACACGACCGGTAACAAGGAATCCATTTGATTTGCCTCGTACACAAAATTACCTTGCCTGATTATACAAATAAAAATTATTTTAATTATAGAAAAATAATGAGAATAGAGAAAGAACCCACCTAACCTCTGTTGGTAGATATGTATATGCCATTATATGCTGTAATAAATATACACTAACAATAATAAGAAGCAATGAATTCTGGAGAACGATGACGGCATTCCAACGTCTATTACGAGCATACCTCAGGAAATTTAATTAAACCCCCTCAGTTATAGCGCGGCCTTCTAGATGATGTCGAAGACAAATTTTCTGAGGAAAGGTGTATATAACACATTTACTGGGAGGGGGTGGCGGGTAGAGGCAAATACTGGCTAGAAGTTGTGAGGGGGGGGGACTGCTGAAATATGACTTGCGAGGCCTTTGCTAATATGTGAAGTTGGTTGAGGGGGGAGGGGGTTAGGAATTCTAGGCCAACTATTTTCATATCACCGACACACCTGATATTAGCTCATTAAGGCAGGTTTAATTAAGTGAAACCCGCTAAGGCACTTCAGCCCCGCTCCAAATATCTACTGTCTGCCCAAATACTACAACTCCTAAACACATACTCAGCCGCTGGGTCCGCTTCTTTATAAACTCACCCCGCTTCATGATTTGTTTGTATTTTTATATTAAGAAATGAGCTGTTTGATCAATTACTAGTGAAACCAGAGAATATTTCTTGTTTAAAATTATTTATGGACATTGACACCCTTCGTCAGGTATGCCTGCAGCCGTATGAAAGGGCATGGAAACTTTTTGTTCAACATTTTTTAATGTAACCTGTACAATTAAATAAAACGGGCATTAGAGACCCGAAAGAAACTTTTACTTTAGTCGACTCTAGAATTATTGTCCTGTATATTTTCGATTCGTCAATTGAAGAGTTGTGTTCACCCTTTAGGAAATACCTCTCCTTCTCTATCTTTTGTCACACGTAGTTATTACAATATTAAACATCTCATTATAGGCAGGATTCTTATATAGGACTTAATATCCCTTGTAGGCAAAGGGGCAGAATTTATAGAAACAATATTTTTCTTTCATTCCATTTATTATAACACTACATAATGAAGTGAAGAAGAGGAAACAAGTAGAGTTGTAATAAAGTGAAAGAAATCTTAGTGTTTCTATAAATTCTACCAAACTCGATATTTAAACGTTTTATGTAAAGCTAAAGATCAAGTTCGTCAACGGCAGTAATCCGACTAGTAGGAGGGGGCGGGGTTTAGAGGGGGAATTCAAAAAAATATTAATATCTCCGTTATTGTGCCTCGGATCGAAATATAGTATAGAACCAATCTTATTGGAAATGTCATGTTCTATAAATGTTGTTATGTAAGTTTTTTTCACTAGGTTGATTATTAAAGGAGATATTCGCATTTTTCAGTATTTGGCCTACAGCAAACCCCCACACCTACACATGTCATATTAACTACAAGCTGTTATATTATGAAGCACTTTATTTGAGGCCTAAACACCAAATATTATTGCCACTGAATGTTTATTTTTTGAGATAAAAGCAAATAGGCGAAGTAATTTGTCATATTGTGCTTTCAGCCTTCAATAAACCTCCACTCCTTCTCATATGATAATAATTATTTATACAGTAATTAAACAACACCCCAATGGCCAGTTTGGATAGCATACATTGTCCCATTGGGGTTGTAACTAAAGTAGAAGCTAAGATAGAGAGTACAACAATTAGATTTTGATATATTTATTAATTAGGGATTACAGTATTGAGATCCTAAATGAGTGGTAGGTTGGCACCACTGAGCCTAGGGAGGAGTGGGGATACTTCCTTTGCTCTATAGGTTATCCCGCTCTCAAGCCGACCTCATATTGGTCTATGTTTACATGCTACTTGATGCTTATACTTTTAGCAACGTAGTGTAATTCTTAGGAATGTGAATTAGTTTAATTATCATAAATGAATTATTTAAAAGTATGAACGCTGGGGAGGTGCACCCAGTTATTCCAGTTATTTATTAACTCTGCTCCGTTAATATATGATATAGTAGTGATATAACCTAAGTACCAACATGAATATACAGTTTACACTCGAGACTGACAAAAGAGTATTTTTAATAGCGGTTATGACGTACCTAAAACAGCTGTCACCGCTTGGATTTGTACCGCTTGAAGGGATTGATGTACAAGTAATTAGTACAGTCTCATTCCAGGACGTGGGAAGTCTGCTCATTATACATGACGGACTTTTACATGGCGTTCCACTGTCGTCTAAACATGTGATTTAAATTCGTCGTACGTGAAAGGGGCGCAATGAAGCGGGAATGGGGGTCTATAAGGGAGACTACAAAGGCATACCTTCAGAGATGCGGTAATACGACCAGCTGTGAAACTGTCTCTTATGTATTCAGCAACCCCTGACTGGTCCGAATTACTCCACCGCACTACTACATCCGCCATTGTCGCTCCCCATTATCAAAGCCCTTGGCAAGCTACACGGCAAATTCTAATCATTCGGTTCCTTTCATTAGCTACACAGAGAGCTATGCGCTACAGTTCATTAGCCTTACTTAGAGCGGCGCATGATTACGCTATTTCCAGTCGACGCGCAACACAGGCGTTTTTGTCCGTCTCTTTCTCTCTGACGATAGCAATGTGTGGCCACACTCTTAATGAGTATAGCTCTAGACAGTATAAAAACATTAATGACTATGTTTCCATTCATTCAATCTTAAACGTCATATATCCCAGCATAAATAACGGCTCGAATAAGCTCAAGATTTGATAACATAACTTCTGCAATCACATTTCACAAGAAAAAGAAGACAAAATTGTTCTTTAATGTATACTCACCCACAAACAATTTTGGTATAAATCCGTCAATTCATACAACACTATCAGTCAAAAAAAACACCACAGATTAAAATAAGTCCTCTACGCAGGTCCGTCACCTCAAAATGTACATTTACCTCAAAACTTAAAAGTTCAATGAGAACAATATTCGGTATTTAGACTTCGAATAATGTGCTTGATGATATAAAAGCTTATTGTTAATATGGCATGAGTAGGATTGGGGGTTTACTAAAGGCCGAAAACTAAAGAATGCAAAAATCTCGGTTAATAATCAAGGTAGTGGAAAAACGTAGATAATATTTATAGGACGATACACTTGCAACAAAATTGTTTCTATACAATTTCTTGATCCAAGTCATAATAACGGAGATATTTGGAAATCTCAAAACTAACCTCTCTAACCCCCCCCCCTCCAACTTGTTGAATTTCAGCCATTAACGAACGTGTTCTTTCGTTCTACATAAAACGACTAAATATCGTTTTTGGTACCGATTAAAAATAAATCGCGACTGGAATCCATTACTATTGTATCATTCCAGGCGTGTATAATCTGCTTGCTCATCGTTAAGCAGATTTCCCTCAAGGGAAATCAGCTATTAAGGTCGTACTCATGAATCGGGGTTTCGAAAAATTTCCTCAAACGTCCATCAATCCTACAAAGTCGATTACAAAAATGAGGTGGGTTCAAAATTTTATATATCTAACTATATATATATATATATATATATATATATATATATATATATATATATATATATATATATATATATATCTGTTAACGCTCTAGCGGTCGTAATTTTTGTTTGAGTGTCAACAAACTTGATATTTAAACGTGTTTTTTTTTCAAAAATGATGATCAAGTTCGTTAATGGCTAAAATCGGAAAAGAGGAATGGGGGTTTAGAGGAGGAAATTTCTAAAATTCTTAATATACCCGTTAAGATGTGTCGATCGAATAATTGTGTAGAACCAATGCTATTGCAAATTTAATGTTCTATAAATGTTGTTATGTATGTTTTTTCACTATATTAACGGAAGTATTTGCATTTTTTAGTTTTCGGCAATCAGTAAACCCGCACTCCTAATCATGCAATTAACAATAAACTTTTATATTATGAAACTGTTTATTTGAAGCCTAAATATCATATATTGATCCCATTGATCTTTTACTGAGATAAATGCATATACGTGACGCACGTGGGAAATCTGCTTAGTTTACGCACCCCTGCGTGACGGGCTTTTATTAATATTAGTTAATTTTAATTTTGGATTAATTTAATCGAATATTCTAAGTAATAAGGTTATTTTGAATTTGAAGCGCATATATACAACTATTTATGCATTGGTGCATGGTTTCCGAGATAATTCCATTTTCGGACGAGTTACGATTGGAAATTCGGGTTTAGACTGCGATAAGGGAGGACAATAGAAGTGGATTTCTCTGCAATCGGGGGGACAATGCATGGCAACTAGAGAGCGGAGTATATGGCGGGCATAAGTTATGCAAAGGGAGGCGGGTGTCCGGTGCTAGGTGTTGGTGACGTGTATATGCACACGCGTGTCTGTGTGGTAAGAGATGTCAGCCGCAGGTTCCTCTAAAGAGCCTAATCACGTGTGACTAATGTAGGCAGATTGGGAATTAGCAGTTGGGCTGATTGAGGTGTTCCGACCTGATGGTAATAGCACGCGAATTGACAGTCAATAAGGTCACTGAATTATGATCGGGTACTCTCCTCCTCCTCCGGGTCGGGACCAACGACCTTTTGTGACCAATGTGTTAATTGGCAGGTGGTTTAAGAATCACTAATTCCAATCCACAGCCCTAAATCTGTGACTCCACTGGACGCACAAGGAAGTTGCGAGTGTTCGTTTCGGTAAACCTACAAAGGATAGATACATAGTACAAAATTACAAAGAAAAACGGCAGTCACGCGGGGGCTACGTAAACTAAGCAGATTTCCCACAAGTGAAGTTTTGCAATAGAGAAATTTCACGACTGCCAAACAGTTACGGAAACGGCCGAACTAGCTTTTGGCGGTAACTCGCGACTAGAGTCGAAGTTAGCAGATCCCATCTTGTCCGTTATCCGCACACACTTAATAAAAATGCTAATATCTGGGTTAATATTCAAGATAGTGAATAAATTTATATAAGAATAATTATAGTACCTTAAATTTGCAATAAGATTGGTTCTATACATTTTTTTGATCCGACGTATAGTAACGGAGATATTTCGAATTTTCGAAAATCCCCCTCTAAACCTCCACTCCCACTTGTCCGATTTCAACCATGAACGAACTTATTATGTCTTTTTACATAAAACATTTACATATCGAGATTCGTAACCATCAAACAAAAATTGCGACCGCTAGAGCGTTAACAGAGAAATATATATTGTTTTGAACGGACCTCATTTTCGTCATCTACTGGGTAGGATCGATGGACATTTGAAGAAATTTTTCGAAGATCCCGCCATGAGTACGGCCTCAATAGCTGATTTCCCTTAGGGGAACACTGCTAAAAAAACAATATTCTGGCAACAAAGCTAAAATTCGTCAAAAAGTACACAAGATAAAAATTTTCAAAATCCCAGGAATCATAAATTTTCAAAAATCAGTGAGGAAGAATAAAATTATAAAGAAATATAGTCTATAGTAATGCATCCGATTTTTATTGAAAAAGACTTCATTGGACTCTGCAATATTATTCGTCCTATTGAAAATGATGCACTCCACCATCACCATTTTCTCAAATATATATATATAAATCTGAAAGGATCTAATTTTGTCATCTTTTCAATAAGAAATGTGAAGAAATCGTTTGAAGATTGCAATACGTGGACGAACTAAATTAAAGGAAAACTCATAATAGCATTTTCCCATTACTGTTACAATGTAATGGAGCTTCATTTATCCATAGGAAATGAGATTGAACAAATATTTCAAGCGACTGCAAGTACAAAACGAACTAATTACGTACTCGCATTTAATTTGAAAACAAATGTTGAGCACAATGGGAGAGGCAGATCCTCGAGAGAATGCCAGTGTTATGAATGTTAAGAGGTTTTGTAGGGCAGAGTCGCCGTCAGTAATATAAGTGACAGTATTCTTGGGGGAAGACTCTGTCTGGTTAGAGACCTCCGGTTCAACCATGTTAATTAAAATGTATGAATCGTCCTCCCTCGGATGGGGCCTGCCTCTAACAACAATAGTATATTGTCTGGCAACCCCCTCGGCTCTGCGGTGTGGAGTGTGTGCTCAACTTGTGTGTATTCAATATTGTTCGGCGAAATATTTCAGCATCCCCGGCGTGTGCAGCAGCACACGCAGCACGAGGTATGTGAGAGAGGGGACACACACATACCCTTAATGAAATTCCTCTGGGGTCCGGGGGATCAGGTCGCCCGCAAAAACGCTATTGCCCCCTTAAGACATCTAATTCCGAACCTATCCACTTTGTAGCCGCTCTTTATTGCGCCTCTACAGTCACCTTCCTAAATTTTAGTTTTTATTAGCCTCTACCAATACTCCCCCTTCCGTATTAGTGGCCTACAACTCAAAACTACTTAGGAATTGAACAGTACAAAATAAAGAAGGATTATAAGCCTCTAAGCTCTCCACAGATTATTCGAATATTAGACAGCGTATCTAGTTTTCATTAATATATCATAAAGGTAAAATGAATAACCTCAACTACTTTTACTGAAAGAATAAAACCCATCGTTTGCTAAGTACAAATTACCCTATTTGAAGTTGAGCTTCAAAGCCCCGTGTACTAAAAATGGTTCCACGGCAGTGTTGTTGGAAGTAAAGATTATTGTGTACTTGGAGAGAAAAAAAAGGGCCAGGTTTTCTATTTCAGCTCTAAGCGCTTTCGAAAACTATTGTCTCCATCTTCAGAGCTACTTGCATATACTCATAGGGAAAGACAGCAAGTGACTCACAAACTTCGTTTTTTTTTCTCTCCAAGTAATAAAGGGTTCATGCATTTCAAACGTAAAATATTATCATGAAACCATAAATTCAAATAACAATGTGACTTCAATTTTTTTGTTGTTGTAGGAGCAACTGATTTCGTTTAAAGTAATACTTAACATTTATAGATGTTGTGCGTAAAAATCAATTAGATTAGATCTATTTTATGTCTTTGCCGAATACGATTAAAGAAAAAAAAGTAGGATTTTACCAATGTGTTGGGTTTTCCTTTTTCTGTAAGGACATCTGCATGCAAGAAACCACTGAGGATGCACCAGAAGCCGCATGACATAAATACAATATTAATTCTACCCATTTACCTATTATAGTTCACTTTGCAATTTCCATTTGAATTAATACATCCAAATGACGTTCTGATTAAATACTATATGTCTAAAGAGTTCTTTCCAAGAACAAAAACACAGGATATACATGTCAGAAATTGACTTAGTTTTACGCAGCCCAAGCGTTACAAACGTTTAGAATAAGAGGGCAACAAATAACTTAATAAAAGCTACTACGTTATTTATTATAATGTACGAGTTAATTTGACCAATAAAATTAATGAATAAAATAAATGTATCAGCTATGTCATTTAGCACAACTGGCATGAAAAAATAATAATGAAAAAATAATTTTACATTTTTTGTCCAGTTTAGTTCATATAGGTTTATCAAAATTCATTTAATTTGGGCATTTTTTTTAATACGAATTTAGTTCAATTACAATGGCAAAAATACTATAAATTTCCGTAATCCAGAGAATTAAATGAGATTCATTAATTTTGTGATTAGCATTAAAAGTGATAAATAAATTAATATTTATGAGATTGCAGATGTAATGTGAAAGATTGATTACGATTATAATTAATCAAATTAGTGAGTATTCAAACACGTCACCACATAATAAGAGTCGGCCATGTTAATGCCACACAGAAGCTTTGAATATAGCAGATTAAGAAAGAGGAAACCTTGCTCATAAAAGGGAGGGTAGAAGGAATTTCATTTGTAAATGGATGAATAAATTACACAAGAAGCATTTGGGATTATTATTTTGTCATTAAGCCCGACAAACACTTTCTAACTTAATTTCAATAATTAGAGTGTGTTAATTAAAGATGATGTTGACGGTGGTGAAATACTTTGAAATTCACTCAATGAATGAATAACAACCTTTGAAACAAAAACACCGGGTATTCTTGACTTGATGGCGCTTTTTAAGTTTCTCAAAACTCAACTTACATTTGCATATTTCTTTTCTTCCATCGATGGAAAGGCTTTTAAAATTCAATGATTCTACTTGTAGAGAGAAAGTGGATTTATAGCTAGTTGAGCTAATATTCGTCTCCTTGGCAACGGGAAAGTCAGCTGTTATGAATATTTCCCTTTGGAAGGCCTTCTCAATAATGTAACATCCACTTGGCAATCATGAGAGTCTCTTTGATATCCTATTGCTTGCATCTAATAAATTCCTTCAAATCTCCCGACGACATGTCGCAAAGAAATAATTGAAAAGGAATTATGTTTTCGCGTTTCGCACTCTTAAACATATCTTCTCTCTAAAACATTGAATTATGAAATATTTTATTTCGTCAGAAGCTTCTTTCCAGTATA
Organism: Riptortus pedestris; assembly: GCA_019009955.1. NCBI lineage: Eukaryota > Metazoa > Arthropoda > Insecta > Hemiptera > Alydidae > Riptortus > Riptortus pedestris. The sequence goes on from CM032230.1 coordinate 120,415,264, forward strand.
TTCGCTCAGAAGTGACTATTTTTCGGAGGTTCTTCTGTCTCTATTAGAACCGTGGCCAACTGATGCAAGTAGAATTTCTGCGACTTTATACCCACGGTAATTCGCAAGAATTAATAACAATCCAGGGTTTATGTGCCATTTAGTTACTTAAATATTGATACTAGGGAGGACACTCAATTAAAATATTCATACAATTTAACGTAGAATATATATATTTTTTGTTAAAGATAAGACGTCTTGTACAAATTAAATAAACAAATAACAATCCCGTCTTTTTAAATAAATAAATAAATCCAAGTCCTTGAGATCAACAATAATATGACAATAAAGAAAACCAAAAAAAAAGCAATATAGTGTAAATAGTAAAATATAGTACATAAAAGGTAACTATAAACCCTTTTCCGTCTTAATATGCCATTTAACTGGAGTGTGATCCATCAGCGCTTATAGATTTAAGAGAATTGCATGCTGACGTGACAATTTAACGTTTTGTCATGTAAGTAGAATAAGAGGATAGTTGATTAAAAAGTCCCCCCCTCCCCAACCGAAGATCTTATTTAGAAACATGCAACGAAAAATGCATATTCATGAACTCAACGTGAGTTTTTGAAAGACAGTAGGAAAGAACAAAAAATTACACCGTATGAAATAAAACTGTGTGATTTTTAATTTAACTGTGGTTGGACAGTTGAAGGGGCAAATCCATGAGAGTACTTGGACAATAGAAGGAAACAAAGAACCTTGAATTGCGAAAGTGCATGCGTGTGTGTGTATTCTGATAAACTATTTAAAAATGAAAAAGAGCAGATAGTTCGAACAGCGTTGGCAACAAACAAAACAAGTTCCATTAAACTGTATAACATTACATATGTGTGAATTTTTATCAAATATATATATGTGTGTACAAATTTAATATGTTTCTGTTATGTTATTTATTAACGTAAACTTAGTGTTACTAAGGCCAATTGGGAAGGGTTATATTATATACACGCCAACGCCATTTTCTAGCCAGAGAATAAGAATTTGATTAAATAAATTAGTCTCTAAATAAATTTCTACTGTCCTAGTGAGAATCAAAATTATGACTATTATGAAAGACACTATTCGTGAGTGGCAGTCAAGTAATTGGTACACTAGAAGAGAAGAAGAAGTCCTTGCTCGTTTGAGCTATGGTCATTCACGGATAACACACGGACACCTCATGACTAGGACTGAACCACCATTATGTACACTATGTAATACACAACTGACTATATAACACCTACTTACAGACTGCAGACTAATAACCGACAAGAACTTACCCACCGACCTATCAGAACTACTACACGACAACAGCCCATACATCACGACAATCATGAAACACCTCCAACAGACACATCTTTTCAACTACATTTAAAACTTTTACCAAACCCTAACTTAAAGAATTCGAATCTGTTACCATTAATATACACTTGAGAAAATATAACCGTGCAGACCTACGACTAGATATTTTAACATATTTTTCTTTTATTTTAAGGTGGCTATACCAACTCTTAGTTTTATAATATGATTACTGTGAATCGCTAAAATTGCGACACACTTAAATAAATAAATAAATCAAAATTATGAGTCTAGGTCTAAAGCATTAGGGGACCAAATGGTTTTTCATTAAATATTTTTGTAACTGTATTAAGTTAATTGAATATTCTGTATGATTTGCTATCTGTGTTTGAAAAAAAAATTATATATATATACTAGCTAAGATACCCGGCTTCGCTCGGGAAATCATTAGAGGCTGATTATTAAGGATATTTTTATAGCAAGGCTTCAATGTGTACAATTATACTTCCGTCTGGGCGAATTATTTTTCTATAAGGGCAAGGTAACTTGTAGAATAGAAATTTTAGTTAAAAAGAGTAAATGAAAATGAATTCCCAATCAATCCCTCTCATCTGTTTGACACACCGTGAATAATTCAAGTCATAATCATGGATAGCATTTATTATAATTAAATAGTATCTGTAATATAGTCGGTCGTAAGTAGAAAGAAATTCCAATAGTGCCAACTTTTAACAGAAAATAAGTTAACACAATTAACTGTGTTAGAATAGATAATGAAAGCTCATCAAAGTGTGCTTATAATATATACTTTGGCTTTGTTGATAAATATTTTATCACCAAATTATATATAGAAGTGAAGAATATCTCATGGAGGAATGGGAAGAATTTTCCACAAAAGCTTCTTTACGATCAAGTAACGTGAGGGCTTTTCGACATGAAAATCTTTAGAGTGCACCTCCTACTTTCTAGGAGCTCTAGAGTAGGATTTTATTTTATTTGTATCACACTTTGATATATTTTGTCACTTGAACAGCTTGTTCAATGATTTTATCATTTTTAATCATAATAATTTAATTTATATATTTTATTAGGATTGCCATATGGCCAATTTGTCTTTATGTTCCGTTTTTCAGTTCTTGTTTCTAGTTTTCCACATTTTGCTATTTTGTTCTTTGTTGTGTTCCATTTCTGATTTTGTGTAAGTTTAATACATGAGTATTTTTTAGCAACATAACCACAACTGCGAAGCTCCAATGGATAAATTATCTTAACACTATTGATTTTCAAAGCTACAAAAATCAAAACGGGAAGCTGTCTCCAGAGTTAGTTGGAAAGCCGAGAGAGAGAGGGGGGAAATGGCTGCCGAGCCGAGCCCTGTCCGAGGTAGCAAACTTTAAATAGATTCGCCCGAAGATCCCCATCTCGCTCCTTTATTGCTCTGCCAGTTGTACACTTTTATGCAGTTTCCTTCCAAACTTTTCTCGGTCGCAGGCAAACTTTTTTATTACCTTAAATCGCCCAACGAAACTGAGCTCAGAGAGTAGTACATTTTCTCTATCCTCCCCCTGTCCTTGTTTTATGTGCTTAGACAAACATTCGGCATTTATAATTCAATTCAGCCCACTTAGAATAGTCTCAGGCAACTTTATAGTTCCGCAAAGTGGGAAAGGTATAGTTTCCATTCCATAAATTAGAAATTACATCTCCGAATAATACAAATAAAATTTTAATCCTTCTTAATACATTAACTATACATCAATTCAGAACAAAACTGATTTTGTTAAAAGTTCAATGAAATTCTGGAGGCAACTCCACACATTTTGTGGGAATAAACAAGTAGTTCCCTGACAATATCTAAAACAATATACAATTTAGGATTCTATAGTATCCCAGAGTACGGAAAATGGCGAAAACACAGTATGCCACAAAAAATAAAATATAACACATTTAATAAAATAGAGAGAATTGTATTATATGAAATTTTAATAATGATTTGGTTAAAGACTCTTAAGTAATAAAATAAATTAATGACGTGGAAAAGGTATTCAAATAAAAAAAACGGTGACTCTGGTGGTAATAAGGGTAGCCAATTTATTCGGACTACATTCATAATTGCAGTTTAATCAAACTTTACATGAGTCTTAAAATTCTGTAATACATACACACCCTCGACTTCCCGCATGCACACAATCGCAGAAACATGCGCCCAAAAATTGTTTGCAAGTAGTCAGAGGTTCCTATCAACAACGGCAGTAGAATGTGCTGATACGATTTTCTGATTTTATATATAAGTTTTTTTGTTTTTGTTTTATCAAGATATTAAGAGATACTTTTGAAGAATCATGGTTGAGTTTCATTCCAGGGCAGAACAAAATAGATGTGAAACAATAACTTTAGACGAACACATTTTTTAGCAGATTTCCCTTAAGGGAAATCAGCTATTGAGGTCGTACTCATGACGCGAGTTTCGAAAAATTTCTTCAAATGTCCATCGATCCTACCCAGGAGATGACGAAAATGAGGTCCGTTCAAAACTATATATATATATATATATATATATATATATATATATATATATATATATATATGTCTGTTAACGCTCTAGCGGTCGCAATTTTTGTTTGATCTTTACCAAACTCGGAATTTAATCGTTTTATGTAAAAAGGAAGATCAAGTTCGTTAATGACTGAAATCGGACCAGTGGGAGGGGGGATTTTTGAAAATTCAAAATATCTCCGTTATTATGCGTCGGATCGAAAAATTGTATAGAACCAATCTTATTGCAAATTAAATTTACTATACATATTGTTCTATACATTTATTCTGTATCTTGAATATTAACCGAGATATTTGCATTTGTATTCTGCGTGTGGTCACCAGTAGGCTATGTTGGGACTTTCCGCCGAGAGCTCTGGCGGCCGTTTCTATAACTATTCGTCCCTGGTGAATAGGTTTAGAGGTTAGGTTAACTGTTTTTTGGGGCTAGAAACTACTGGGTTATTACGCCCTAAATAATGTTTTAGGTTTAGAGGTTTCTTACTACTACAGTTGTTATTAGGCAGATTTCTCTATTGTAAAACTTCTAGTGGGAAATCTGCTTAGTTTACGCAGCCCCTGCGTGACGGACTTTTTTGTGGAATTCATGGGTTCCGCTGTTTCTCCCGCTAGATACAGGCAGTTCAGTGCATCCCTCCGCTAAAGACGCAGCTCCATTGCGCCCTGGTTTTCTCAGTATCCAGCCTTTCTACATTTGACTGGGACGTCCTGGAAGCCGACCGGTAGCTCAACACGCCATCTAGGACATTTCCTACGTAGGATATATATATAATTTTGGACATTTTTTGCCGGATATAATAACCAGTAGTGTAACCTCGAGGAAGTGGTAACTGAATGAAACAGATTTTACGAAGGACTGGACGTCTTAATTATTTCACTCCACAATTACAAATAAATTAAAATCGCTATACCTTACCCCCAAATACAGTAGTAATCATAATAAATGTCTTCCGATTGTTGAATGAAGAGCACCTGAACATAAGTGAGTAGCTTACATGATAGACTCGTGTCTGTAGTCAAACCATTTTGTGGATACATTATTTGATTTTAAATTGTGTAAAATAATTTGTTTTAGGTGGTATATTACAGAATCGATATTTGGGTACCAACTAGTAAATTAAGCTCTAATTTAGAAACTTTTACATTTGAGAATATTTTAAAGTAATATGCTGATACCTCTTTTACAAAAAAAAAAAAAAAAAAGGAGTTGATTTGATATGCCACTTTATACTTAACTTACAATTAGTATTAAAGGATTTTTTTTTTATAACATAATCTAAATCTAACTGGGTTTAGATCAAGTTGTCGATAAAGTCTTGTCGAAATGAGGTTGTTGCCATAAATATTGTTGATAAATATATCAATTTTGTTTTGTCCCAGCTATTAATATAAAACCGGTAGCAAGAGAAAAAAAATCAACACCTCGCCCAATAGGATTACAGGGAGGGGAAGAAGAGAATGAAGCCTCGGCTTATTTGTGAAACGTATAATCTAATATTAAGCGGAAGACAAACTGTTGAAGTTTGGAGGCAAAGAAAATTCTCACGAGCCAGCCCCCCCCCTTTTAAGTGTACAAATATTTGTAAGGCTCCCTGTTGTAATAAATTTGTGAGAGGGGTGAGCTTTCGGAGTTGGCGTCAATGAGAAGACAAAAGACTTTTGGAAGGTGGGAGAGTTCAAAGGGAACTTGGGTCTAATTGTGAAACCCACGAAATTACTGGCTGAGTGGATGGGCTGGGGGGATGGCGACCCAGCCAAACCACCCCCCGCAATAAATCAGGGAAGTTACGCAATTAAGAGGAGTTAATATAATTTCTATTCCTATGTTGACTTTGGCAAGTCAAACTCGCCCAACTGACTCAGAGGCGGACTTAGGCCCCAAAACGGTCAGGGATACGGGGGAGGGGGTGCTCGCTGCCATATCCCTGTCTAACTGACTTAAGTCCTCCATCATCATAATTAGGTCTTGAAGATGTGATGAAGGAGAGAGATACGGGATCGTTGAACCTCCTGTTATTATAATCCCACTTCAAGAACCTAACCCAATATGTACTTCATTTGAGCAATCTATGACATTAAATATAAAATAGCTTATTGAGTTACAAAAAAAATACATAAAAAAAATTGTAGAAAATCATAAGTTTAACAAGATTGGTTCTATAACATTTTATGATCAGACAAATAATAACGAAGATATGTTGAATTTTCAAATCCCCCCTCTCTAAACCACCACTATTCCAGCTCCGATTTCAACCAATAACAAATATGATTTTTAGTGTTGACTGGAAAGGCTATGTATGGAGTATGGTATCGATCAAATAAACCTTTTCGAGTAAAGAACGAAAACTCATAATTGAAAACCACAATTAGAATTTAACCTTGGAATGAAGTGGCTCATTTTATAACAGCTTATACTTAATATGACGTGTAGAAATGGGGGTTTACTGATGGCCGAAAACTAAAATATGGAAATATCTCGGTTAATATTCAATATAGAAGGAATATGTGTATGACACCATTTATAGAACATTATATTTGCAATAAGATTGGTTCTATACAGTTTTTTCGAAATTCTTTCCCCTCCCACTGGTCCGGTCTTCATTTCAACATAAAAACGATTAGTAAAGATCAGACAATAGCGACCGTTAGAATGTTATCAGACAAATATATATACATATACAATTTTGAACGGACCTCATTTTCGTTATCTCCGTAGGATCGATGGACATTTGAAGAAAGTTTTCGAAAATCCTATCATGAGAACAACCTCTATAGGTGATTTCCCGTAGGGGAAATCTACTAATATGATTTGGTGCACTTCATTTAAAATTATATAAATGCCATGGCTCATAATTTATAGATATTTTATTAATTAACAAAAAATGTCCTTATACAAATCTTCTTACCTTAGTGAATATCCTTATACCTACTAAGAATATTGAAACTTTTTTTTGACCTGTCTTTAACCTCCCCCCCCCCCTCACTTGATGATAACTGATCATCTTCAAACACAGATGGTGCATAACTAATTAGCTGGACAGTTCTAAATGTGATAAATTTCAACATTCTAAGGCAAGTATTTTTGCCTTGTATGAGAGGAACATACAAGTATAACTTGTAAACTCCATAAAAGGGAGTAAAAAGCGTCAAGCATATTAGAAGGACAACATTAGGTAAACATATGTTACAGACAAAATGTAAGAAATGAAGACATTACAATAATAATGCATTAACACAAATAAATCTAAAAACAAAATACACTTCTTATGAAAGAGTTCATCGCGCCAGATAAGTTTTCTCGAAATATAAATAATTATACCAACAAAGAGATACAATGCAAATAGTAGAAGCAGATGTGGATTTCGCAAAAGAACAAAAAGACCAAATCATGAATAAATGTAATTTGTTACTTATTTCCATAAATGTAAATGAAGAGCACGAATAATAGCAAAAATAGAATTTCAGTTCTATTTCCCTCGCAAAACGAAACATCGGCAAAATTCTTTGCTTTACATTCCTGCGTAAACTCCCCAGACTTCGCATGCACTGGTGATCAGAACTCGCCATCTATTCTCTATTTCTCCCCCAGAAAGAATTTGAATGGGCTTCTTGGAGGAAGTAAAATGTTAGTAAAATTTTAGATGATTAATGGCCGAGGCGCTTAAAGTGAAAATCACTTAAAAGCACCAAGAGCGGAAATCGTAATACATGTGTGAAAGGTGTTGCGAGACGAAAAGAAGTCAAGGTCAAGTTTAACTTAATCAAATATATTCACAAAAATAACACATGAAAAAGCTATTTACAAAATGGTCCATTCACTGCTAGCATTTCATACTCTAATTGCCAGTTTATAGAAGAACGCACTATAACCAAAAACGTGGTACACAATCCAAATGCCGTAAGGAGACTGTTCTTAACCTCGCGAATATCTAGCAACGAGGAACTCGTAAACACATGACAATTCAAAGACTGACTGTCAAGGTTATTCATAAGGTTCGCGAATACCTGAGTACGTTTTTCTCGTTGTGAGAGTCTTAGTAATTTTTAAATATCAAATAGCTGTAAATTTATTCTAGCATCCGAAACTGGGGCAGATTAATTATTTGTAAACGAAAAAAACTCTGGGGACAAACAAAACGCTAACAGGATAGAGGTGAGACCTGTTGTCCAGAAGCAAACAAAGCGTTGATGCAGTGTTTAATAGCGTGTCATATTCCGACACCCCTCGAAAGGGGCAGCGCGGGGGTGGTTGGGGGGTTGGAGGCGGTTGAACGGAATGAAATATTACCAGAGGGGAAGGTCTGAATGGAACCGGGAGGCGGCCTGACAAGGAAGAGCGCTGACAAACGATCCTCTCGGAGTTCTGCTTGACATATTACACTAGATAATGGGGGTTGGGTGCGAGCATATGGCCGATGACGACGGTGAGTCAGGAGAGTCGATGAGTAAGTCGGTGTATAAACTGATTGGGTGCGGGCCCCTAACGAGAAAGATCACAATCCCCCAGGGGCCGGGGAGATACGCCCCAGACAATGCTGATTAACAAGGAAGCTTTATCGCTTGCAAGGGGGTTGCAGAGTGCGGCACGAGCCAAAGAACTTACTACTGCCCTTATCGACTTCCGACTTCTTTTTTGACGTCCAGAACAGATTTCATCTCAAAGAGTCAATAAAAAAGAGAGATGATGAAAAACAATGATGATGGACCAATGAAAGAAGTCGTCTACATGCTCAATCTCAGTTTCGGATCCTCAGTCGTTAGATGCTGTCAATGCAACCTCTCATCTATAGTCGTATAATAGAAAGAGACCGTGCAGGAGCTGCGAAAACTAAGGAGATTTCCCACGAAGTGGTTCACACACAATTGAACTCTTTTCACCATAGATTTTCAACTACAAGGCTGAAAACAAGAAACTAGGAATAGCTCGCTTAATTATTATTATTATTTATTAACGTCCACTTTTTGCAACTTAGGCTAATTGGGACGGGTTATCTACAGGTTACCACCCTTTTCTAGCCAGGGTGGGACTTAGGATGTTATTTAATGAATTCCGTCACTAAATAATTTCCCTTGCCCAGGCAAGAATGGAACTCGGCACTCAATGTTTACCACGTGAGATTAAGGCTAACGCTTTAACTCACTTGACTAACCTGAGCCCCTATTTATAATTATTTGAGTATCAGTAGTTTAACTAGATTACTTCATACATTTTTCGATACGACTCATAATAACGGAGATATTGTGAATTTCCGATTTCCACTCTCTAACCCTCCCACCGCCCCCCCCCCTATTCGAATATTGGAAATATCCCCCCCCTTTACAAAATTTAATTTCAGCCGTTAACGAACTGGATCTTAGGTTTTACATAAAACCCGTATATATCGAGTTTGATAATTATAAGACAAAAATTGCGACCACCCTAACAGACAAATGTGAATGTGTGTGTTGTATGTATATGTGTGTGTGTGTGTGTGTGTGTGTGTGTGTGTGTGTGTTTATATATATATATATATATATATATATATATATATATATATAAAATAAAAAATATATAATTTTTTCATGTCGTTAAAACCAATAAAAAGCAATTTTCCTCCAGAAAACACATAATTATCATCCTAAGAAATTCCTATGTATAAAACAATTTGAATGTTTTCTTGAGAAAAACTATATATCCCTGTTCGGAGATGCACACGAGAGGGAGAAACGAAAAAAAAAAAACACAAGAAAGTTTCGGTGTGTGTTTTGTTGAGAACACGCACAGGAACTTCTGGAAAGAAAATCAGCCGAAAAAGCAAGTTTCTACCCAGTTCACTCAAGCCAATCGTTATCTTAGCTCTGCATAATTTACACACAGGTGTTTGGAAAAATACTTTGTTCTTTGGAATTTATTTAGGTTTCGAGAGGTTAGATTAAGGTTATATATTTTTTTAACAGATTTCCCTTAAAGGAAATCAGTTATTGAGGTTGCACTAACTTTTCGAAAAATATCTTCAAAATGTCCATCATTCCTATCTAGGAGATGACAAAAATGAGGTCCGTTCAAATTTTTATACACATCGTAACGCTCATAGCGGTCGCAATTTTTGTTTAATCGTAACCAAATTCGATATATAAACTTTCTATGAAAAATTAAAGTTCATGTGTGTTAACGGCTGAAATCGGACATTGTGAGAGGGGGGGGGGTTAGAGAGGGGAATTTCGAATATTCGAAATATTTCTGTCTGACCAAAAAATTATATATAACCAATATTACTGAACATTTAATCTGCTATAAATGTTGTTATATACATGTTTTCTCTATCGTCAATATTAACCGAGATATTGGCATCTTTTAGATTTAAGCATTCAGTAACTCCCATTTTCAGTCATCACACGTTAAAAATAAGCATATGTCATGAACCGTGTCTAATTTCTAGCCGAAATACCAAACAATGTGTTCAACAAATCTTTTCTAATTTCTATATAAAAAAAAATTGTTGTCAATAAAATTTTATTCAGATATATTTCAGTAATTGTTTTTCTTTGCGGTCAAAAATATTTCTACCTATCTATTCTGAGAGGTTGGCTGACCTGTTTGTTAGAAATTCAGACGTTTTCCGTTGTGAAGGTTATTAAAATGTAAATTGACGGAATAACTTCTCATTATCATTTGTATTTAGGCCCTTACATTACTCGCGACCATTCACTAGTATGGCCACTTAGAATTCATTCTTCTTTATTCTGGGTGACCTGTTCGTCTGATAAAGTATTTATAGGCTTATTTGGTAAAGGACATTTAAGTTTCAAATATAAATTAATATATTTTTCAAATGTCATCATTAGGTTTCCATTGCCAACAATTTGTGGTATAGGAATAAGAACCATTTCTTTTTCGTCCTTTTTTATCTTTGTATATCAATTAAAGACTGCACATCTGCATAGAGTTTCTAACGAGATGCAAAACACCGTCCAATCAGCTTGCGATACGGGGTTCAACACAGTTCTCACGTTCCTTACTCTACACTTAGAGGGAAAACTGCAAGTAGGGGTATTTCCGTTTTGAAATTACTTTTATAATAGTTGCGACTGCATGCATAAATAAGAGATACAATTAAGATGAGAAGAGAGAGAGAGAGAGAGAGAGAGAGAGAGAGAGAGAGAGAGAGAGAGAGAGAGAGAGAGAGAGAGAGAGAGAGAGAGAGAGAGAGAGAGAGAGAGAGAGAGAGAGAGAGCATTACAGTCCCATTTAGACAGTAGCATCTCTCTCTCAGTCTCTCTCTCTCTCGTCTTCTCCTTTAGTCAGATTAACCCGTCTGTTTTATCGCAATAGCAGCAGTAGGGAGGAAACCAAGGCAAAAACCGGGAAAGCAGTTCTATATCCATCCTCGCCTCCCATCTTCTTATCTATACTCGAAAGATAAACACCTCAGCCGTGAGCGGAAACATGTTTTTGAAATCCCTTTCATGAAACTAGAGCGAATAAACGAGTCAAGGGAAAACACGATACGAGAATGAAAGCATCCCTTACAACTTATCTATACAATAATATCTATTTGTCAAGATTATATCTAAAATATATACTCAGCCCCTTTATACATAGGTGCTTACAACAATTTATAACTGCAGTTCTGTCTTTATCCATGAAGTTAACCCTGGAAAAAGAAAATGCAAAAAAGGCATTTAATTTATCAATCTTCTACCATCATTATAATCATAATGATTACATCACGATAATCAACTACTAATTTTCTTCTTGAAAAAAAAAAACAAGATTACTAGAAAATGAAATAATTTGCGGAAGACTTAGGGCTCTGTATAAATAATTAAAAGTCCGTCACGCAGGGGCAGCTTAAACTAAGCAGATTTTCCATGAAAAGCTATACAATAGAGAAATCTCCATACGATTGCCGATCAGTTACAGAAACGGCCGAACTAGCTTTAGGCGGGAACCATAGTTCGTCCGTTACACTTAATAAAAATGCAAATATCTCGGTTAATATACAAGATAGAGAATAAATGTATAGAACAATATTTATAGTAAATTTAATTTGCAATAAGATTGGTTCTATACCATTTTTCGATCCGACGTATAGTAACGGATATATTTCGAAAATTCCCCCTCCCACTGGTCCGATTTCAGTCGTTAGATAGAACGAAATAAATAAATAAAAAACCGAGTTTGGGGGCGATTAAATAAAAATTGCGACTGCTAGAGTATTAACAGACAAATATATATAATTTTGAACGGGCCTCATTTTCGTCATCTCCTAGGTAGGATCGATGGACATTTTAAGAAATTTTTCGTAAGTCGCGTCATGAGTACGATCTCCTTAGCTGATTTCCCTTAAGGGAAATCTCCTAAATCATTCAATACATGTGATTGAGAATCGTTTAAACATGACAGACAGGGTATGTAATATCTATAGGGATAAACGCAATTGCTACATAATTCAAGTACACATTGAAAGTGGTAGCAGGTGTCATTAACATAGGGATATATGCTCCATAAACTACTCTCTGATCTGTGAGCTTCTCTCGGCAACTATGGTTATACTAAAAGCACAAATGACAGTGTATTGTACTAGAAAGAAAAAAGAAAAGTCACTAGTGGTGTGGGAAACTAGTGCCAAGAAAAAATATTTGGAGTCCAGGAAAAAAAAAATGTTTCATTGAGAAAGCGACCTGGAAGAAATGGAGCTGAGGTGGACGGGAAACTTTGAACGAATTGAACTCGTCAGAGTGTTCCAAAAGATTTTTTATCGTAAACCAGAAGTAAATGAGAAACTAGTACGAAGGGTTGTTTAACATCCTGGAGGAATTGGGAAGAAGTGGGTATTTGTTGAGGCGTGGCTTGTTATCGCGAGGCATGGTCACAAATGATGGAAGTTATTTCTAGGACTGTAGAGTTTGGTACGTAACTATGTGTGTATTTAAGAGAATTAAAACAATTTTTATTTTTCATGAGCTCGAAAGTAGTCCCTGATAACACAAAAAAAAATCATGTGTTCATAATTTCGACCAGTTGATTACACTAAGGAACAGACTGTTAAACATTACTGTACAATCACTCACCAGCAGCACCACCTCGACTAACATTACAACTAAAAATTATAATCAGAGGCGTGAAATGGCCAACAGACATCTCAAAAAATAGTCCTCATTACTCAAAACGAATACTACAGATGATAGACACAAAACACAAACTAATGAATTAATGAAATACATAATAGAGTACTTTTGGAATCTAATAGGACTATAAACTTATCAATCAAAAGGGGTAATAACTCGACGATTCCTGGGGTATTCATTTCTATCTTTTACTTATTTATTTTTTAGTTTCTTAAGCTAATTATGTTATTATTTAATCTTATAATTGGTAATAGTTTTATAGACAAAAGGCTGTTACCAAATTTGTGTTATATACTCTGAGTGACACATACAAGAAATATAGCCCTTTTGTTCAAAGGAAAAATGGAAGAAAATATAAGTATGTGTTGTTATAAAATTCGTCGCTGGGACCTTATTAATGTTGTCAGGTGCGCAGCATCTCCAGCGGTTGTCATTGTTGTAGTGGTCCACGATATTTCGCCGATTTTCAAATCGACTTCTTCTGGTGGTCAGGTTATGTACTGGCTCATGGCAGCTCTTAATGAAAAGTCATCAGCCGACACTTAACATGACCAACTGAAGAAGCCGATTCAGCGAAATATCTTGGAAAACCACAGAAACGACACCGCTGGAGATTCGTCGCACCTGACATCTGTACAAATATAAGTACGTAAAGAAGCAGGGATAAATATTCATAACCGTAGCAATACCGTAGTAATACGGTTCGAGATGATGCTGATATTACTGGATGGTCGTCGAGTACACGTGGCGATACCATCATCCTCAAGCCTTGCCACGTGGACTCGATGATGATCAGCCAATAACGAAAGTCATGAAAATAGTATTATATAAACTGGCAGAACCAACCTACAACTTGATATGCTATTCATTTTTAGCAGATTTCCTTGGTGCTTCCCATGATTAGGGAAATCAGCTATAGAAGTCGTACTCATGACGCGATTTTCGAAAGTTTTCTTCAAATGTCCGTCTTTCCTACCCAAGAAGTGACAAAAAAGAGTTCAGTTCAAAATTATGTGTGTGTGTGTGTGTGTGTGTGTGTGTGTGTGTGTGTGTGTGTGTGTGTGCGCGCGCATATATGTTTCTTAACACTCTAGCGGTCGTAATTTTAGCTTGAACCTTACCAAACTCGATATTTAAATGTTTTATGTAAAAATAAAGATCAAGTTCGTTAATGGCTGAAATCGGAATGGGAGGGGGGTTTAGTGGAGAGAATTTTCGAAAATTTGAAATATCTCCATTACTATACGTCGAATCGGATAATTGTATAGAACCCATCTTATTGCAAATTGAATGGCCTATAAATGTTGTTACACACATATATTTTCTATATTGAACATTAACCGAGATATTTCCATATTTTAGTTTTCGGCCGTCAGTAAACCACAATTTCTACTCGTGTCATATTAAATATAAACAGTTATAAAATTAACCACTTCATTAAAAGATTAAATACCAAATATGGTTTTCATTTAAATTTTACTTTGTGAGATATATGCGAATATCTTCTGTTGACCATCCCCCCCCTTTTTTCTTGGTTATTAAAATTGGGGTGATTGAGATGAAAATGATTCTGATTCATTACAAATTTAATCACTAGTTTTAGTAAATAGTTTTATACGTTATATTCATATATATTTCTTTAATTATTATGTTTCTATATTTACTCTGCTGCAACTATGCCTTAAGGGAGGAGTGAGAATAACTTGAAAATTCATTTCGTTGATAACGACGGCGGTGTTACCCGATGACTTTTTTTTTTTCTTCCAATTGGTCCAAGATATTTCCGACTTTATTGTCGAGGTTAATAGACTTCCGGCGGAAACTAATTTAGAAAGAGAATTGGTTCAGGAAGAGGCGTTTATGGATTATATTATTGGAGGGAATTTGATTCCCGAAGGAGAGTACGGTGGAGTAGAGGGAGAAGGAGAGAGGGAGGGAGTTTGGGAGTAGAAGCTGGCCTGCTGCCGGGACAGGTGTCATCCACAGGAGTGCTTCATTATTAATATAATAGCCGGCCGATTAGTTTCTTGGCACTCCGCTAGAGGGTGCGCCACGTCCAATCCCACCCCTCTCCCATTATCCAGCTGGCTTTCTTATTCTCCTCCCGTCTGGAGCGCCACCGTCTAACCGTCACAAAAACCACGGACACCGTTTGTCATCCTGTTGTTCCTTCCCGGTTCCTCCCGGAGTTCCCCCCCCTCTCCCCACCAAAGGGGCGGCTATAATTTTTCAGAGCCCCTTTTCACGTCCGCAATAAGGGTGGGGGGCGAGGGGGAAGGAAAAAGTTTAAAGGTCCATTGGGAATTGACGCAGAAGCCATTTCCCCTGATTTAGTGCAGCATACATTATCAATTCATTATAAAAATCCATAATTTTCTTTAAACTTCAAACCAGTGGATTCTATTCCGATATTGCCAATACATTAAGCAATGATTAATGCAAAGTTCAGTCAGTTTCAAAAAAACATTTTCAGAGAGTATAAGGCCATGAAAACTGAATAGTACGGATACCCTGGATAAATATCGTTGCTTACCCGAGGGACAGGTGCATATCTCTGATACGCTTTGAAAATGAAGCATGTACCCCGAAAATGCATTTAATTTAATAAATACTTATTGAGAAAGAAAAAAAAAAGACCTTGGCTTTTTTAAATAAATAAATTAAATTAAGCTTGTACTTTCACTATACATTATACATTGCTACCTTTTTTCCTTCGGCCTGAAAAAAATAAATGTAGCTCTGGTAAGTCTTCTTATACGTTTATGGATTTAGACATTGTATTACACATTCTTTTTTAATATTATAATAAAATATTATCAAATATATTTATATATGGTGTAAGGTGGGCGGTGCCACAAAATCTTGAAAACGGTTTGGAAACTCTTTACTGAGAGCTAACAGTCCATGTAAAAGGAATTATGATGTCAAGGTTTTCTAGGCTGACGAAAAAAAAATTTTTTTCCCCCCCGACACATTGAGTAATGTCTTCGTTTCGACAGTAAATAAATGAAGTCAGTCACGCAGGGGCTGCGTAAACTAAGCAGAGAATAAATGTATAAAACAATATTTATAGTAAATTTAATTTGCAATAAGATTGGTTCTATACAATTTTTTGATCCGCCTTAGCCCCCCTCCCACTGTTCCGATTTCAGCCATTAACGAACTTGATCTGTCTTTTTGCACAAAACGTTTAAATATCGAGTTTGGTAACGATCAAACAAAAATTGCGATCGCTAGCGCGTTAACATACAACTATATATATATATATATATATATATATATATATATATAATTTTGAACGGACCTCATTTTCGTCATCTCCTGGGTAGGATCGACGGACATTTGAAGAAATTTTTCAAAACTCGCGTCATGAGTACGACCTCAATAGCTGATTTCCCTTAAGGTAAATCTGCTAAAACTAAAGAATATTCATGATGTGATATACTTCCCCAAACCGTATTCTTAAATCTCAATTACATTCCAAATTACTTAAATTTACTGAATCCATAATAAATAATAATAAAGCATATTAATGTCAACCTGTGTAAAAAAAAAGTTGATAACAATGTACATCTACATGATGACTTGTAAATAATTAATGATTATTTTATTTATTTATTAACGCCCACTTTCTGATAGTATGGCTAATAGGGACGGGTTATCCACAAATTACCACCCATTTCTACCAATTTTATTTAATGAGTTTATCACTAACTAAATTATTATTGAGATATACCTAGAGCGGAGAGTTCCATTGCAGTAATAATGCAATAATGGTTTATATATTTTTATGAATTACTTCGATTAATAATGAAAAAGGGGCTATTTTTAATAACACCCGTAGTGCAAATTAAAATAAGAGATTATCTGCCAGGCTTTTTTTTTTCACTTCTCTGTCATATTCTAAATTTTGAATCTAATACTCTCCTTATGACTTTTTTATATTAATTGTGGAGTCGCCCAAAGCAGACAATGTTTGGGGGAAATTATGCCTCTAGCAAGTAACCGCGGCTTAAAAGCTCTAAATAGGTAAAGAAATGAATTCTTAACTAAATTTCTATTGACAGTGGTAATAAAATTTAATAATAACATAATTATCGTGGGCCATTGCTATTCTGTATAGTCAGTAGCCAACAAAGTCCACACTCTCAAAAATGTTATTATTATTTAAATTATAAAGAAAGTATTTATTATATAATGCAGATTTATAATATAGTTAGAAAAATACAACTTTGTCTGATACAGATTAATACTGTGAATTATTTCTGAGGCATTAATTGTCGCAGTGAGTCTATAACGTTGTCGAGACATGTGCCAAAAACTTGACTCATAAAATTTATCAAAGAAACATGAGTTTTACAAGAGTCACAGCTATATAGAAATTAAATGAATAAAATAATAAATTACGTTTGCGAACAAAATATAAAGGGCAAGATAGAAATCACAAAGAGCAAGAAAACTTAATAGCTTTCTGAATTATGTCATCTAAAAATGTCAGGCTGAAAGTGAAGTAATGAAATACAATACCGATAGTTCCATTTAGCTGACCCAGTTTTCCAGTTTGTTATTTTTTTTTCCGTTAGCTCTCCCACATATTTATAGGTGTATTTTATAGGGACTCAGGGGAATCATAAGCTGAAAGTTATGTGCTGACACCTTAACCCAGAAAGAGGGGCCATAACCATCGGAGGCAGAGCGAGTGAAACAAGCTTTGCTTTTATAGGGCGATCGAACTACCGAGAAGAGACTCATACATACCCACCCAATGTTCTCAATCCAATACAAAAATTGATCTCTAGCAAATCTGAATCATTTTAATAAATATGTTAATAATCCGCCTATCAAATTAAAAAAATCAAAATATTTTTCTGCATCACATTTGAACTTATTAGCAGATTTCCCTTAAGGGAAATCAGCTATTGAGGTTGTACTCATGACGGAATTTTCGAAATTTTTCTTCAAATGTCCATCGATCCTACCTAGTAGATGACGAAAATGAAGTCCGTTCAAAACTGTATATATATATATATATATATATATATATATATATATATATATATATATATATATAGATAGATCTATCTATCCATATATTTGTCTGTTACCGCTCTAGCGGTCGCAATTTTTGTTTGATCGTTACTAAAGTCGATATTTAGTCGTTTTATGTAAAAAGAAAGATCTAATCCGTTAACGGCTGAAATCGGACCAGTGGGAGGGGGGTTTAGAGGGGAGGATTTTCGAAAATTCGAAATATCTCCGTTACTATACGTCGGATCGAAACATTGTATAGAATCAATCTTATTGCAAATTAAATTTACTATAAATATTGTTATATACATTTATTCTCTATCTGGAATATTAACCGAGATATTTGCATTTTTATTAAATTTGGCCCGATAACGGATTTTTGAATTTCCCGCCAAAAGCTATTTCGGCCCTTTGCCGTAACTGTTCGGCTCTCGTATGGAGATTTCTCTATTGTATAACTTCACGTGGGAAATCTTCTTAGTTTACGCAGCCCCTGCGTGACGGACTTTTGTTTTTCTTCATATGATACAATACTTTGATAACAACTTATTTTTATTAGATTACTGAGAATTAACTTATAGTGAATTATCCTAATATGATTTTAAGAGAACTATTACTAAGTAAGTCAATTTGATTCTGTGTAGGCCATAGATTTTAATGTTAATCGCAATATTATTTCTAAGCCGTTATGAAACGTATTTTTTGTTTGAAGGCCTTTAGAAAGGAAAATAAATTGAGACGGTTAACCTTCTTTTGGAATGTAGAAACAGTAAATAGAAAAATACTCCTTTCGCAACAAACCTGAGCATTTTTTACTGCAATTATCTTATCCAATAATGCAGTATTTTGATGAAAATTCGCTATCCCAATCTAAAACGTACATATTTAAATTTTTGCGAACGAAACACCCTTTTTAGAGGAATAAGATAGGTTATCCGGGAAGTCATGGCCTATTTTTATAATAAATGGTAATGATTTACTGTATGAGTTCTTGGATTTTTCGCATATCAGACCATATCGTTTAACGAGCTTAGTACTAAAAAAATAAATGTTTACGATTGATATTTTTCTATAATTAAAATAGGGTACATTATGAGCTCCCAAATAGTAGAAATAGTAACTGTAAAAGGCAATCGAATAGAGTACGGAGTAAGTTTCAGAGAGTATATTGTTCGGATTTAGCGAGTCTATAGTTTAATATGATTGGTTCATTTCAGGATTTAGACACCAGTGAAACTGCGATTCTCGCCATTCCCTATTGAGATGTGTTTGAGGTAGGGACACTAATAAGCCTTTGACGGGCTTTGTTCCATCGTAACTAGGCATGTGCCCCCCAAACGTTTATTTTTAGGTGTCTTCGCATGTAGCTTCTCTCTCGCTTTATGTGAATCCATCTCCCTTGCGTCAAAAGGCTGACCCTTTGAAAGTACCCTCTACGCAGCTGTTAGGCAAGATTCTTCCTTTTAGGCGGTAATTATCTATCAGGAAAGTGGCTAGACACCTAGTTCCCTTCCGAATACGTTTCCTCGTTCCCATTTCCGCTTCCTCTCACCCCTTTTCTAACCCTACTTCCGGTGCGACTGGTGCAGCTATTTTATTTTAATTATTTACCTTGTTTTTAACGCATTTGTAGTTCATTGTTCCTAATCTGAGCTCACCAGACGCTAGGGCATTTTTCATTATTTTCCTTCTTATTACATTTTTGTCATCATAACGTTACAGAAAACTTTATAATCCCAGTTTCTGTTTTATTCTCTCTAGATTGCAGTATTCATAATTATATTTATGTCAAAAATAAATGAATAAGTAAAATGGTAGAAAATATAATGCAAGTGTAACACAGAATTAATTCACCAAATAAGTCGGTCTGAACTGAAATAACAAATCATCTAATTAAAGGGAAAAGAAAAATAATAATCGTGACAGGATTCGCCTCTGTGAGATTCAAGGGTTTTACTTTTGAATGTGATTTTCCATTAATTGTTTCATCAAATTTAGAGAATTTAATTTAGATAGCAATTTAATTAAAATAATACCAGAGGCATTGTTAATGTTGACACAAAGGCGTTGTTTATTTTAATGTTAATAAACTGTTTGAAGTGATTTTAATGCTCGGGTGTTCACGTAATTTTCATTATTCACTTATGTACTCCAATGTGAATTTAATTACAAAACACACGGCTCATAAGACAATAGTAAACCATTAAAGAAAAAAGTACTAAAATATATTGGTATGTGACAAGTATTCATTGCATTTATCTAGGATGTTTCTACCGATCTGCGCACTTCATACAAATCTAAGATTTAATTACTATCTTAAAGTTACAGGACGTGTCCGTCAAAATCTTAAAAAAAAAATAATTGTGGTTTTCATGTTATCTGATTACTATTCCAAGCAAACTGTCAATATGGTTTAACCTCAATCAAGAACTAGCCTTTGCATGAGATCAATTATATGTGACAATATAGTTTTCTATGAGCCCCCTCCCCCCTCTTTTTAAGATAGTCAGGCTATTTCAAACAGGTTATTATTATTTTCTCCAAAATATATGTATTTTTAAAAACGCATAGCGCTTTGGGGACTTAGGACTTGCCTATAGTGGTGTTACTGGGTTGAACTCTCACCAACAACATAAAATAAAAATGAACATTTCAAACAAATAGAACAATTGAATTCCCAACTTTTCAGCAAAAATGTATGTATCCAACATCCATGATCGACCATAAGCCAGTCAAGACTTAGAAATATTGGATATAGATAGCAGTTCTTGACAACAGAAGACGTAGTAAGTAAGTAGTATTATCCTAATAAAAAGTTTTTGGAACACTCATTGACGTACATTCAAAAAACCACAGCCTCAAAGAAATTGTATTGAAAATATTATTCGAGAAGCGTTTTTAGTAAGGAAAATCTGCTATCAATATCGAGGCATGAAGGTTTATTGGATTAAATATATTGCTCTATGCTAATATAATAACGAAAATAAACATATACTGTAAAATATATGTACATATCCAACATTTTTTTTCTTATTGAAGTCTTTTAAGCCCTAAAAAATACTATACTCGTACAACGATGAACGGGTCAATACATTGTTAAAGTAAGCTGAAAAAGAGAAGACATGTCCTGTGTAGTAACCTTTGCTTAATCAGAGGTGATTGCAGTGCCACAGAGTTGATTGGAAAATCAGTACAGTGAATTTAAAAACCTCACGTGTAATTGGTTGGAACCAATCAAAGGAAACACTAAAAATCATTCATATATAATAGAAGGTTTGGAAAAATCCAGCCCTGAGCTGATATAACTTCAAGTCTCGCAAAATACTGGTTATGTGGAAATGTATGAATCTAAGATTATCAGAATTTATGGGAACAAATAAATTTTATTTATCAATTTCCATATGGTGCTACTCGGTTATTTGGGGCGTTATTTACAGTTCATCGCCCTTTTCTAGCAGGGTAAGGCGAATTTTATTTAATGAGTTCGTCACTAAATAATTTCCAATTTTCCAGGTGGGAATCGAACTCGCCTCCCTTAGGTTACCATGTGAGATTATACCAATGGTTTAACTCACTCGGATAACCTGAGTTCCGATGGGTATAATTGTAATACCGTTTACATGGAACAAGGTTAAATTCATTTTATCAGGGAGTAGCTTGGATATACGGGTATAAAGCAAATAAAATATTGGAGAGAAAAAAAACACAATTTAAAACATGTTTCTAAACGTCAGAGTCCTAAAAAAATAATGCTTGACAAACAGAGGGTAAAAAGAAATGTTTTCTGCGGAATGTGTATAAGTGTGTGCCTTCCGAAGAGGCACTCTTGGTATTTTACATAGGAGGACGTAGGGGTCCAGGGACGAGGTGCAAATTGAAATAGACGTGGGACAAGGTCCCTCGAGGAAAGGGGGGGGGGGAGGGTCCGGACCTTGCCAAATATGACACACAAGTGGGGACTATCGATTGGAGGGTCCCTCGAGACCCTCCCTCCCCTTGGACCC
The DNA here is from genome assembly GCA_019009955.1 of Riptortus pedestris. Lineage (NCBI taxonomy): Eukaryota > Metazoa > Arthropoda > Insecta > Hemiptera > Alydidae > Riptortus > Riptortus pedestris. The sequence goes on from CM032230.1 coordinate 120,437,283, forward strand.
TCTCGCTTGGTCAGGGCTTGACCTACATACCCCTTCCAACAACTTAGTAACTTGTTGGGAATTGCGGCGAGTCGGACGAAGGTTCGTTATACCGGCATTCATAGGAGTGGGGGGACTCATCAAACAACTTGATGAGGGCTGACGGAAAGGTTGGCTGGAGTCCTGACGAGGAAATCCTAGGAGGGAGTGGATCGCCTAATGCTGTCGAAGAACCAAGAATGAAGTCACAGGAAGAAATTCCACCATGCAGGAATAGAAATCGCTGACTACCGAAAGAAGCTGCAATATTGATGGAAACCCTCCTGCCAAGATAGAGGTGAAAAGAGCTAGAGGGCACTTGTGAAATGAAGGAATAGGAACTTTGAAGGTGGCTACAAACCCACAACGACATCAAGAACAAACAATCTACAAATACCTACAAAAGGAATACATGAATGAAATTACTCATTTAAGAATTACAAATACTCGTACAATGAACTTGAAGCCATATAAAGTGTCTTTATTGCAAAATGTTGACCACAACTCAAGACATGGATATTTTGGCAGGAGGCCAACAGAATGAAACCTCCCAGCTTTTGTTTGATCCTTTCATTTGCTCAAAAGGTTTCAACCCACTTAACGAAATAAACTCCCAACACTACACGTATTGTAGCATTGCTCACAACAATTGGAACATAGGAAGTTTTAGTTTCAATGGCCAATATTTTACGAACAACTGTTTTTTGTATTTTCTCCAATGAATAACAAAGGATAATACAGAACTAATATGTACAGGGATGAGGGACCTTCAACCAAGTCATAATGAGTCTCACAAGTCTCAATTACTGGTAATGTTAGTTAACATTTTTGAATATTACCTGTTCTCCTGGGTAAATGGTAAATCAGGAAGACAAAACAATCCAAACGAGCATAACAGGACAACAAGACAGGGGGAGCTCACTCATAACTCAATCAAACTTGTTGAACAATGTTATTGAGAGTTTCCGAGTTCTGCGCAACTCTGACCTATTCGGACTCGGTTTAAATGTATTCATCTCTGTCGCCATTCTCAAGATTGGAGTTACCTGAAACTACTGATTTGACTCAAAGCAATTACGATTGAGACCTTACGGTTTGAGACTTGAGTCAAATATTGGTCAACCCTCGATTAGAGAACCAGTAGGAGACAGTCCCGATAAGTCAATAGCTGAAGTGAAGGTAAATTATAATATGAATAACTAGGAAAAAGTTTTATACTAAAAAATAAAAACAATTAATTAAGAACACTAATACATATTAGCGTTCTAAAGTCCATAAACAATAAATTTGCAATTCACAACTTGTATTAATATTAGACTAATTTTATAAAAAGGGATCTCGAGAATATTAGGTAGAATCTATCTCGGAATTGAACGCTATATAGCTGTATATGATTTCCAAGACATTTATATCTCCAACCTGAATGTGAAAATGAATATCCTGGGGAAACCAGTAATTCCACGGTTCCAGTAAATCCTCGAATTTGAATATGACAATAAGATCGTAAGTTTATTTTTTCACACGGAAACCCACACTACACCATCGAGACCCTGTTTAAACTAAGGAGGCTTCACAAGTTTTGAAGTACACTTGTCATGTCATCTCACTTGTCATGTTCTGTATTTCACTCATAGTAAGAAACCTATGTGTACAGAAACTGAAATATATGCTGGACAAGAGATAACTATTGATTCAGTAACCTAAAGTAAACATCAGAAGCACTATTACTATTAGAACCAAGGGTTTACTGAAAGCTGGAAATATAAAAAGTCCGTCACGCAGGGGCTGCGTAAACTAAGCAGATTTCCCACGTGAAGTTTTACAATAGAGAAATTTCACGAGAGTCAAGCAGTTAAGGAAATGGCCGAACTAGCTTTTCGCGGAAAGTCACCCGTCCGTTAGCCGCCTAGATTTAATAAAAATGCAAGTATCTCGGTTAATATTCAAGATATAGAATAAATGTATATAACAACATTTATAGTGATATATTAATTTGCAATAAGATTGATTCTGTACAATTTTTCGATCCGATGCATAATAACGGAGATATTTCGAAAATCCTCCCCTTTAAACACCCCCCCCTCCCACTGGTCCGATTTCATCCGTTAACGAAATTGATCTTTCCTTTTACATAAAACGACTATGTATCGAGTTTGGTAACGATCAAACAAAAATTGCGACCGCTAGAGCGGTAACAGACACATATATAGATAGATATATATATCTATATATATATATATATATATATATATATATATATATATATACACACACACACTTTTGAACGGACCTCATTTTCGTCATCCACTAGGTAGGATCGATGGACATTTGAAGAAAAAGTTCGAAAATTCCGTCATGAGTACAACCTCAATAGCTGATTTCCCTTGAGGGAAATCTGCTAAAATGAAAATAACTCGCTTAATAAATGGGATAATAATAAAAAAAAAAAAGCAATCATAGAAATAATAATAAATCAAAGAAAGAGAGATAACAGAGCTGTGAATCCTGAAGGATATTAAATAAAATTAATACAACAGGACTTAGAATTGAAATGACGTAGGAATAATACCTTATGGAAATATAAACGTTATAGAACATAGCTCAGACTGTTCTGTAGTTTAATGATACCTGTTTCAATTAATTAAAGACATCATTTATTATTACAACTCATAATATTACATAATAAACAAGTTGAAGTGAAGCTTCAAGTCGTCAAAGGTGTTATGGTCAAAGAGGAATCTACAGTAAATTTTATGTCCTGGAAACCCTAAACTACTGTTTGGAGTTGCAAGTTGTACATCTCTCCAGAAGCAATTCGGGCTCCAGTATTACTGCCTCCAGGAACTTTACCACTTATAGTAACCATTAAGCAAGTTTAACTTCAATTAAAGTAGGTTTGCTCTTTTTTCAACATTATAGCAGAAGTGGAGTTTAATGTTGAGCCAGATTGTGACAGCTATCAAATGATAAGGGAGTTGTGATATTAATTTATGATAAGGCTTAGCTTCTGGAATGATTTATTCAAGTCATTATCTAGTCCATTAGACAGTGGCAGAGGGCACTGAGGCAGAGCTCCAACAACCCGGGGTTTTAGCACGTGCTAGATCAAGCACTGTGCTATCGTAGAAGATCAAGCAGACTAGATAGCATAGACTAGATCAAGCACTGTGCTATCGTAGTAGATCAAGCAGACTAGATAGCATAGACTAGATCAAGCACTGTGCTATCGTAGTATATCAATCAGACTAGATAGCATAGACTAGATCAAGCACTGTGCTATCGTAGTAGATGAAGCAGACTAGATAGCATAGACTAGATCAAGCACTGTGCTATCGTAGTAGATCAAGCAGACTAGATAGCATAGACTAGATCAAGCACTGTGCTATCGTAGTAGATCAAGCAGACTAGATAGCATAGACTAGATCAAGCACTGTGCTATCGTAGTATATCAAGCAGACTAGATAGCATAGACTAGATCAAGCACTGTGCTATCGTAGTAGATCAAGCAGACTAGATAGCATAGACTAGATCAAGCACTGTGCTATCGTAGTAGATCAAGCAGACTAGATAGCATAGACTAGATCAAGCACTGTGCTATCGTAGTAGATCAAGCAGACTAGATAGCATAGACTAGATCAAGCACTGTGCTATCGTAGTAGATCAAGCAGACTAGATAGCATAGACTAGATCAAGCACTGTGCTATCGTAGTAGATCAAGCAGACTAGATAGCATAGACTAGATCAAGCACTGTGCTATCGTAGTAGATCAAGCAGACTAGATAGCATAGACTAGATCAAGCACTGTGCTATCGTAGTAGATCAAGCAGACTAGATAGCATAGACTAGATCAAGCACTGTGCTATCGTAGTAGATCAAGCAGACTAGATAGCATAGACTAGATCAAGCACTGTGCTATCGTAGTAGATCAAGCAGACTAGATAGCATAGACTATATCAAGCACTGTGCTATCGTAGTAGATCAAGCAGACTAGATAGCATAGACTAGATCAAGCACTGTGCTATCGTAGTAGATGAAGCAGACTAGATAGCATAGACTAGATCAAGCACTGTGCTATCGTAGTAGATGAAGCAGACTAGATAGCATAGACTAGATCAAGCACTGTGCTATCGGAGTAGATCAAGCAGACTAGATAGCATAGACTAGATCAAGCACTGTGCTATCGTAGTAGATGAAGCAGACTAGATAGCATAGACTAGATCAAGCACTGTGCTATCGTAGTAGATGAAGCAGACTAGATAGCATAGACTAGATCAAGCACTGTGCTATCGTAGTAGATGAAGCAGACTAGATAGCATAGACTAGATCAAGCACTGTGCTATCGTAGTAGATCAAGCAGACTAGATCAAGCATGTTTGCATCGTAGTTCTGAGGAAACTTGGCTGTGTCATACCCAAACGATTCCTCCACGGAAAAAAATAAAATACACCACAAACTAAGAAGAATTTCGAACTGTGCCAATCCAGTGCATAAAGCCATCTACACATTGCCGTGTCTATTTTTCTCTTCCTATGTACATACTGTTACCAAGACTTGTATCTTAAGCTGCAAATGAGATGTTAAATGGTACATTAGCTCAAAGTGGAATTCCATTGGATAAGTGTGGGAGGTTTACTAGAGACCAAAATGGAAAAAATACAAATAACTCCGTTAAAATTTGAAATATAGAAATACGCATAGGACAGCAATTGTAGTACACAAAAATGTATGTCTGTGTGTACAATAACGTTGGTATTGACGGAGGCTATTGAGGTTGTACTCATGATGGCGAATTTCGAAAAATTTCGTCAAGTGTCCATTGAACCTATACAAGAGATGACGAAAATGAGGTGCGTTCAAAATTTTATATATATACACACAAATAATTTACATATTTGGCTGTTAACGGACTAGGAGTCACAATTTTTGTTAGATCGTTGCCAAACGATTTAAAGTGTGGAATTTTGATAATTCAAAATATATCTGTTATTATTCGTCGGATAGAAAAATTGCTTAGAACCAATAGTATTAAAAATTTAATTTCGTATAAAAATTGTTATTTACATGTATTTCTCTATGTTGAATATTAACCGAGATAGAAGACCTAGAGGTAGACCCACACTTTTATTCATCGCGCGTTAAGAATGAGCCAATTTATTGTGATACGTCTTCCAAGATTAAATATCCAATTTTGATTTCGGACCTTTATATTTGAGATAAAAATAATAAATACGTAATAGAGTGACGTCATCAATTAAGATTTTACATTCTATATTAGGGAATCTTTAATTAGATCTATACAACACTCTTCATTTAACCATGGAGTTATTATCTCATCGGATTTTGACTCAGCAATAGAAATATATAGTGAAGTGGCAATACTAGTTTGACATTCCAACACATGGGGAATCTGCTTAGTTTGCGCAGTCCCAGCTTGACAGACTTTATTTTTGTTTAAAAGTTTGACCATAGGTTTGGTATTGGCTGTTAACGACAATGGTATTCAGTTTTAGCAGATTTCCCCTAAGGGAAATCAGCTATTGAGTTCGTACTCTTGACGCGGGTTTCGAAAAATTTCTTCAAATGTCCATCGATCCTACCCAGGAGATGACGAAAATAAAACCCGTTCAAAATTATATATATATATATATATATATATATATGTATATATATATATATATATATATATATATAGAGAGAGAGAGAGAGAGAGAGAGAGAGAGAGAGATTTGTCTGTTAACGCTCTAGCGGTCGCAATTTTTGTTTGATCGTTACCAAACTCGATATTTAAACGTTTTATGCAAAAATAAAGATCAAGTTCGTTAATGGCTGAAATCGGACCAGTGGGAGGGGGGGTTTAGAGGGGAGGATTTTCGAAATAACGAAATATCTCCGTTACTATACGTCGGATCGAAAAATTATATAGAATCAATCTTATTGCAAATTAAATTTACTATAAATAATGTTATATACATTTATTCTGTATCTTGAATACTAACCGAGATATTTACATTTTTCTGTTTTCAGCTTTTGAGATGAGATCGGCTAACTTCGGGTCTAGTCGTGAGTTTCCGTCAAGAGCTAATTGGGGACGTTTCCGTAACTGTTTGACTCTCTATTCTGAAATTTCTCTATGGTAAAACTTCACGTGGGAAATCTGCTTAGTTTACGCAGCCCCTGCGTGACGGACTTTTTATAAAATAGTTAAATATCCTGTATGATATAAATCAAATACAAATTGGAGCCTCGAGAGCACAGAAAATGAATTTATGACGTCAAATCAATAAAGTATCTTGTATCACACATTGACTAACTGATTATGACGCAGTGAGGAAACATTAAGTTTCATCATTCGTGTTCTAATGAAACATTTGTGAAATTTTTAATTATTACTTGTAAAATATTATCTCTCGATTTAGATAAAACGTTATTCCTAAGTACTGCAAACGAACATATATATATATATATATATATATATATATATATATATATATATATATATATATATATATATATTTCAAACATTAGGACGAACTTTGATACTGATTTCTTTTATAATAGAAAATTAACACATTTTTGAAATGGCTCATTCATATCCAAAAACATGTTTTGAAAATAATAAAATTATTTTACTGATACAATTTCCGACTAAAATGTTTAAAGCATTAGATTTCTATGCTCGATGTGTAAAGTTCAAACCCTCGTTTTGCTTTTGCGTACACAGAGCTTGCACGTTGGATATTCTCCGATGGGGGAAATTATTTCCCTTAATTCCCAATCAGCATCGCGAAGTAACTGAGCAACTACTGAAAAAGAAAGTATGTATTGTATCAAGCTGACCAACAGAGCCCAAAAATGCCTTTTCAAAGGCCTTCGCACTTGACCCAAAACATATTATTATTTTTTTTTTAATTTTCTACTAAAAACCTTTGAATGAAATAAATATTAATATGGATTTATCGTATGAATAGAAAACAAAATAAAACATTTAACGATTTGAGAAATCTCACAATACACAGCTTAATTCAAATTAAAATTCCTCATAAGAACTCGTTTGTATATAAATAAAATAAAACCCTATAAGCACATAATGTAATAGATAATTTTAAACAATGAACACATTCTATTAAAAATGACGATAAGATGTCAATGTAAGCTTTTATTTGTAATAGAATAGACATTATTTTTTTTTTAACATGGCTGCCACAACAACAAAAAAAAAGAGGGGAAACAGCCAGGAAAAGTTATGCCTTTTCTCTTGAGTTTATTAAGCCACAGAGGCAGTAGTTTAATTACACTTTTAATTACTTTACTGTGATTTGTTATTAATGGCTATTAACTTCCTCTCTCTCTCACGAGAGTAACTTTCTGATGAATTTTTTGAGTTTTTAGATTCGGTCGGAACGAGTTAACATAAATAAAACAGAAATTTTGAATGATTTTTAATTCATTAGACGATAAACACAATGGACCTTTCAAAGTGGCATTCCTCGATTAAAATATTATATTTGCTGTGAATCGTTAAGTGTGGTCGACAGTGATTGTAGCTGAGGTTCAGGGTCTTTCTAAGAATCTAGGATTGGCTCTTATAACAGCTTATATATATATATATATATATATATATATATATATATATATATAATTCAATTTAAAAAAGATTTAAAAGCAGATAAAAGTTTAACTTACCTACATTTTTTTTTCTTTGAAACTATGCTAATAGTGAGAAGAACTTTCAGCTTACCTGGAAAAGAAATAAAGTATTTTATTGACAAAGTAAACTCAAAAAGCATTTGCAGTAAGATTTTATAAAGATTAATTAAAAAGTCCATCACGCAGGTGTTGCATAAACTGAACATATTTTCCACGAGTTGGTATGACTCAGAATTGATCTCTTCTCTTCATATATTATCTATTTCTACATAACAATCCGTTAATTAAAAGAAGGGTGTCATAGAATGCTGAAAATAAGAATGTACGAATAACTTGCTTAATATACACTCAACCGCAAAAAAAACCGGACACTTCATTTTTGTCGTATTAAAAGCTAATTTTCAGCAATTTTCTTTATGTGGGTATTCTAGTTATTACAGAGAATTTAGAGTCTAAGTCCATTGAACTAATCCCTTCAGGATTAGTAAACAATTAGATAAAACTCAGATTACATTTATTTGTCGTGAAGTTGATCTATTCTAAACTGTAAGTAGTTTTTCGCATATTTAAACATCTTTAATTATTAACCAAGCATTTTCTTTAATTAATGTTTTATTTTTATTTCGGTCCAGAATAATGGGTCTTTCAAACTTAGATGGAAGGCCGGAGCTTACGTTACATTGCCGAAACGCTTGGGGTATCGAAGTCTACCATTCACTGTAATAAAAATGAAGAATAATTTTTTTTTTTAAATGTGTTAATTTATCTTTTTCTTTTTTTTTATTTTGTATTTTTTTTGTAAATAATCAATAAAAATTATTCACTTTTGGCAGATTTTGTTTAAATAACCTATAGATTAACCAATTATTTTAATTAAAAAGATTAATATACATATATATTAAGTATTTAACAAAATTATAAGACTAAATCTAAGTGTCCGGTTTTTTTTTTTTTTTTTTTTTTGCGGTTGAGTGTATAAGGTACTAATAAATGTGTAGAACAACAATTGTAGAGTATCAATAGCTTAACATGATTGATTCTGTAAATTCTTTAATACCCCTCATATTAACAAAAATATTTGGAATCCCCCCTAACCCCCCCCCACCATTCTGGCCCCAATTTCAGCCATTAACGGTTATGAACTTCAGTGTTGGATTGATCTGTTAAATAACGGTTTATGGTATAGATCAAATAAACATTTTCGAGTAAGGAAAGTAAAATATTATTAAAAGCCGTCATCACATAACCTATTTGAACGTATCACACAAAGTAAAAGTTCAATGAATACAATATTTGGTATTTAATCTTGGAGAATGTACCTAACCACGGGTTCATCATATAAGCGTTCATCAAAAGTCCGTCACGCAGGCGTTAATTAAACAGATTTTTCACGTGCGTTAATTTTTTGCATTTATCACAAAACGAAAAATTCAATGAGAACCATATTTGATATTTAAGCTTCAAATAAAAAAGCTTATAACAGCTTATTGTACATATGTATGAGCAGGAGTGGGTTTTACTGAAGGAACTAAAAAATGAAAATATTCCGGTTAATAATAAAGATTCTATACAATTTTTCGATCCGACGCATAATAACGGAGATATTTCGAATTTTCAAAATTCCTCCCATCCCCCTCTAACCCCCCTCTCTCCCTCAGGTTTGATTCCAGCCATCAACGAATTTGATCTATATTTTTACACAAAACATTTAAATATCCAGTTTGGTAACGATCAACCAAAAATAGCGACCACTGGAGACTAATATATAAATCTCTCTCTCTCTCTCTCTCTCTCTATATATATATATATATATATATATATATATATATATATATATATATATATACACACACACACACACACACACACACACATATCAAATTTTGAACGGACCTCATTTTCGTCATCTCCTAGGTAGGTAGGGTGGACATTCCAGAAAATTTTTTCTAAAATCTAGTCACGACTACGGCCTCAATATTTGGTTTCCTTCAAGGGAAATCTGCTAAAACTAAATAGCATCGGAACAGGCAAGAATTACATGCCTCATTTGCTTCAGCCATTGTAGTGGAGTTCTAAATAGTGCCTATGTACATTTGACAGGTACTTTAACAAGCAACTAAACTAAACATTTCACAGAATTGAGCCCACTATTTAATGTTTCCTGTGAGAGAAGGACTAGTGAAAGTTTTTTTTTCCGCTTCCGGAAGTTCCTGAATTTGTTCAGGCGTAAATCCTGACTCTGGAAGCCCAATCCCAACTGAAAAAAAGAAGCACAACTCGCCACAGTTGGAACTTGTACACCAAGCGTTTATTTTGCATGTGCTGGAACGTCACACTGCTGACGTAATTATCACATTCTGTTCTCTATGTCTTCTTCAGTCAAACTCCTAAGTAAACATAATTGGAAATTCACCGTCAACGTCAAATATATAGTGATATATAAAACCTCGTGTTAATATTAGCTTGATATTGGCAGATTTCCTTAAGGGAAATCAGCTATTGAGGTTGTACTCATGACGCGATTTTCGAAAAAGTTCTTAAAATTCCATCGATCCTACCCAGGAGATGACGAAAATGAGGTCCGTTCAAAATTATATATATATATATATATATATATATATATTTGTCTGTAAACGCTTTAGCGGTCGCAATTTTTGTTTGATCGTTATCAAACTCGAAATTTAATCGTTTTATGTAAGAAGAAAGATCGAGTTCGTTAATGGCTGAAAGCGGAAAAGTGGGACGGGGTTTTTGAAAATACGAAAGATCTCCGTTATTATGCTTCGGATCGAAAAACTGTATAGAATCAATCTTATTGCAAATTAAATTTACTATAAATATTGATCTATACATTTATTCTGTATCATGAATATTAACCAAGATATTTGCATTTTTATTAAATGTGGGCCGATAACAGATGAGTGAGTGTCCCGCCAAAAGCTAGTTCGGCCGTTTTCGTAACTGTTCGACTCTCGTATGGAGATTTCCCTATTGTATAACTTTATGCTGGAAATCTGCTTAGTTTACGCAGCCCCTGCGTGACGGACTTTCTTTCTTTTCATATTAGCGGAGATTTTACTTCTGAGGCGATTTTCGAAAAACGTTCTTAAATGTCCATTAATCCTATCTAGGAAATAAAGAAAATTGGGTCCAATCAAAATTATATATGTGTATTAGTTTGGGTGAGTCTGTTACCTCTCCGGCGGTCGCCACTTTTGTTTGATCGATACCAAACACGATATTTAAGCGTTTTATGTAAAACTAAAGATCAAGTTCGATAAAGGTTGAAATCATAGTGGGATGGAGGGTTTTAGAAAGGGCATTTCGGAAATTCGAAATATCTCTGTTATTATTCATTAGATCAAAAAATTGTATAGAAACAATCTTACTTCAAAATTGATAGGCGTTAACGCTTAAAACGTGGCGAGGAATAGGAGGGGGGATTCAAAAATTCAAAATATCTCCGTTATTATGAGTTGTATAGAAAAAGGTTATAAAAGCGATCTAGTTAAACTATTTATGTTCTATAAATTGTCCTTTTATATTTTTTTTTCTATCTCAAATATTAGGCTAGTTATTCGATCTTTTCTGCTGTCAATCTTCAGTAAACCCCGACGAAGTTCTACCCAGCGAAATTTTACTTATTACAAATAGAGAATATATCGTGAGATAAGATCACCAATGTGTTATCCAGTGCGTATCTGCTTAGTTTACGCAGCCCTTACGTTCTTAAGGACTTTATACGAGTCAAAGTGTTATATAAAGAACAACAGTTGTAATACTTAAAGGAATTATTTCCGATTCACACATTCCCTAAGTACGTTTAGGTTTACACGAAACTTTTAAACATACAGTTAATTCCGCTCAGCATTTGAAGGGGTTAAAAGATACACGGGATATAACGTGTATATGTGTGTAATTTTCACCAACTACTACGTTGGGGAGCGTACTTGAAAACAATCGTGCAAGGAGACAACCCCACATAACATATTTTATTATTATTATTTATTAACGTCCACTTTTTGTAACTGAGGCTAATTGGGACGGGTTATTGCTACAGGTTGCCACCTTTTTCTAGCCAGGGTGGGACTAAGGATTTTATTTAATTAATTCCGTCACTAAATAAACTCCTATTGCCCAGGCGGGAATCGAACTCGCACTAGGTGTACCAAGTGAGATTATGGTCAACGCTTTAACTCACATGACTAACCTGAGCCCCTTCACATAAGAGGAATATGCATAAATCCTAACAGCATTTTGTAGCGTCGTTTATTTTTTATTTATCTTATTAATTTTTCACGGTGGTGATTTCCCCTACAGTCAGTTTGCTTACTGGCAGTAAAATACGTTAAGTGTTTACATCATAAGACTTTTCTTAATGCAGACTCTATGAATAGGGAAGGAAATGGGTAAAGCGAATAAAGTTGTATATACTAACTGTTTGTTATTCAAGTTCTTCTCTAGGACTTCCATTGAGAAATAAATCTTTAAAGGGAGCTGCTTGGAGTTGTAAGGGTTCTCAGATAGAGGTACAAAGAGAGAGGCCGCCTACTTGAGCAGACCGACAGAAAGTACCGGCTATTTGCATTTTAATGGAAAGGCGACTTCCACCTTTTATAGCTGAAGGCAAAGGGCACAGACATCCCTAAGGGCGCGTTTCGCAAACCGAATGGACTAAAATATAATTCCAACTAACCCTGTTTAGGTAGGGTAAGGGACCTGCCTCCATAGTCGAGGGATAATACGCTCTGCTTATTGTTATGAATGCTTCTATTAAAATTTTATTGAATAGAAAATGTTTTATACTTTATGAGAAATATGTACACTCCAATGGTGAAAGATCGTGAGTGAGAATTTTCATTTCTTGTACACATTATCCCTGGTTAATTTACTTTATGTTTAACCAAAGACGCATCAACGCTAATTGGAGTGCATTAACTTCATTATAACTCTACATGTTTCGCGTACAATCTGCCACACAGTGCTGCGCACACTAAGTAGATTTACCACGTGCAGGAATGATTCACTAGTGATGTCAACTATTATAAAAATATTCTACGAATAACTCACCAAAGAAACTACGAGTAACTCGCTTAATATTTGAGTTACAATAAAATGTATTAAACAACAATTTTAGCGCTTCAATAGTTTTTCAAGATTGGTTTTATAACTATTTTCGATCCGACTCATAATAACGGAGATATTTTGAATTTTCGAATTTACTGCGTGAGGTAGATGCAAATACGTAGTGCTTTGTCATTATTTACGATTTTTCTGGTCTTGATTGAGTTAATGGCTGAAATGGCAACTGAAATAGATGGGTGATTAGAGGTGAGAATTCGAAAATATCTCAGATATTACGAGATGGATCGTAAAATGCTGCTAAATCAATCTAGCTATTGATGCTCGACAATTGTTGTCCTAACCATTTATTCGTAACTTAAATATTAAGCGAGTTATTAATCGTTAGTTTTCAGACTTCAGAAAACCCCACTCACCGGATTTAGACTTACTTAGAAATGGAGAATACTTGGTTAGTGGACATTATTAGTGTGTCATACCAGTAGGTGGAAAATCTGCTTAGTTTTCACAGACTCTGCATTAAGGACTTATACATCTGCATCACTGTGTGGCAAATATCAGAAATGAATAGCCTTTTCATAAAGCTCGTTAAACAAAATTCCGTCACGCAGGCGCTGCGTAAAGTATGCAGATTTCCCACGTGAAGTTTTATAATATTGAAATTTCACGAGAGCCAAACAGTTACAGAAACGGCCGAATTAGCTTTTGCCGGAAACCCACGACAAGGACCGAAGTTAGTTATCCGTCCGTTACGTGCTCACACATAATATGAATGCAAATATTTTACTTAATATTCAAGATAGAGAATAAATGTATATACCAATATTAATAGTAAATTTAATCTGCAATAAGATCGATTATATGCAATTTTTCGATCCGACGTATAGTAACGGAGATATTTAGAATTTTCGAAAATTACCCCCTCGAAACCCCCCCCCTCCCACTTTTCCGATTTTAGCCATTAACGTTCTTGATCCGTCTTTTTACATTAAACGTTTAAAAATCCAGAATGGCGACGATCAAACAAAAATTGCGACCACTAGAGATTATTTATCAAGTTTGGTAACGATGAGAAAAACATTCCGACCGCTAGAGCGGTGAGAGACAAATATATATATATATATATATATATATATATATATATATATATATATATATATAAATATATATATATATATATATATATATATATCTTAATATATATAAATCTCCTGTCACGATGTTTGTCCGCGATGGACTCCTAAACTACTTAACCGATTTTAAATTAAATTGGCACACCGTGAGCAGTCTGGTCCAACTTGAGAGATAGGCTATATTAATTTTCTTTGAGACGAACAGGAGTGGGGGTTATAAGGGAGGCCTGAAATTAAAAGTCGTGATATTTCGTTTTCTATTGGGTTTTTCGCAAATATGCACATAACAAAAGTTGTTTATTTTGTTATTTAGAGTAACTTTTGTCATAAACACTTTCATCGTATTCCGAAGTTTAAATGAGTTATACGCTTATGACTATAGCGGGAGTCAACAATATTATTTGGGACAAAAGACCCAACCAAAATAAATAAAACTCGGTATGTGTATTAGCACTAACGCTTTCATTATAAGAAGCCATACCAACATTTCTAGGGACGGGCAGGAGTGGGGGTTTTAAGGGAAGCCAGAAATTAAAAATAGCGATATTTCGTTTCCTATTGGTTTATCGGCAAATATGAACATAGCAAAAGTTGTTTATTTTGCTATTTAGAGTAACTTTTGTTATATACACTTTTTTCGTATACCGAATTATAAACGAGATATACGCTAAAAATTATAGCGGAAGTGAAAAATTTTATTTGGCACAAAAGACTCAACCGAACTAAATAAAACACTCAGTATGTGTATTAGCACTAACGCCTTCCTTATAAAAAGCCATACTATTTCTAGGGACAGGCAGGAGTGGGGGTTATAAGGGAGGCCTGAAATTAATAATAGTGATATTTCGTTTCCTATTGTAGTTTCGGCAAATATGCACATAACAAAAGTTGTTTATTTTGTTATTTAGAAAAATTTGCTCAAGGATTCTTTTCAATATGAACTACCAGGTACCTCACCTGGAAAAATTAATTCAAATGTATGTTAATATTTAGTCCTTAATAATTCAAATCTATGCATAATGCACAGGAAGCGGGAAATATGACAATATGGAGGACAGTGAAGTCTTACATAAAAAATAAATTTTATTATTAACAAATCCTCAGAAACGATTAACCCTAAACACTGGGACGGGTAAATGTCAAAATATTGTGCAAAATAAAGCCTTGCCAAAAAAATACCATCAACATTCAGCCTCAAATGAATTCCCGAGCGAAGCCGGGTATCTGAGCTAGTATATATATATATATATATATATATATATATATATATATATATATATATATATATATATATATATAATTTACAACAGACCTCATTTTCGTCATCTCCTGGGTAGGATCGATCGTCATTTGAATAAAATTTTCGAAAATTGCGTCATGAGTACGGCCTCAATAGCTGATTTCTCTTAAAGGAAATCTGCTAAAGCATATATCTAATTCAAATAATAGAATACCTATAATGAGATAATGAATGATCGAGTACGATGTATATTTATGTATAAATATAAACAATTCCCTTACAAAATAAAATAGGTTTTCCTTGCTTCAGAACAGATATATGTTCCTCGTGTTATATACAACGGTTAAAAGCGATAGTGAAATAACCTTATAAAACTCACTAGTTAGCTGATATTAAAAGAAAAACAACTGGACTAGAGGAGAAGGGGATGAAGGGAAACATGACAGGTGGATTGGACGTGAGCTGGGGAGAAAGAGAGCGGGTGATGAACTGGACGGCTAAAAGAGCAACGAGGAACGAGTGGACATGAGAAGTGAGGCTCTGCCACTATAGGACTGTCGCCAACAGACAGCCTCACCGCCATAATCTCTCTCCCCCACACACACCTCACTATATACACAACGGCATTTCTCTCATTTCCTTCGCCATTTTTAAAACTAACTCACACGAGCGCGTCATTCAGTTTCGCATATACTGGAAGTAGCATTATCGCTCTAGCCTACAGTCCAAATCCCACTAAAATCCAGCATCTATAAAGCATTAACACATTAGACAAAGATTTTGTTTTATTTATTTATTTATACTAACTTTAATTGCTTATAAATGTGTTGTATACATATTTTCTCTAATATGAGTATTGACCGAGATATTTGGAATTTTTAGTTGTCAGCCCTCAGTAAAGTCCCACTTCTACTCATCTCATATTAACAATATAGCTGTTATTACATGAACTTCTTAAATACCAAATATTGTTTTATGAGGCCTTTATTGTAGGAGATACACATTGTAGCGATCTGACTAAGGCAATAGTCTGTGGAAGCTGGAAAAAATATAAAAATTAACACAACAAATCACCTACAAATTTAGGAATGAATTCACCAACAATCGACCCTTCATAGAATTTAAATAAAATACATTTATTCATAATTAAAAAAAAAATCACCAATATTAAATATCATAGTGAAAACAAGAGAAAGCCACCTATTAAAATAATATACTGGGGACAAATGTATATGTCTAATTAAACTATTTTATTTTATTTATTTATACAGGGGGATCTTGGCGATTTGGCTCAAAGTTTCACAATGTAAAATGAAAACAAAATTATAGAAAAATAACAAAAACTGGAACAACAAATAATCATTAAATACTAGTAATAAAGACAATTAATAAACATAAGACTTAAACAAACATAAATAAACATTAGACTAGCAATAAAGACAACAATTTAAAATGGTTTTAATAAAAAAATTATGTTATTCCTATATACTAGTACATTTATATTATTTTTTTTTTATTTTATTTATTTAGTTTTGTACCCCTCAGCGTCTGGTGATTTGCATTTGATTTTGATATATTTACTCCTTCATGTGCTTACCTTTTTTTGTACTTTTATATTATGGAAAATATTTCTTTAACATCTGATTCTTTCTCATATCCGTGATTTGTCCAAAGAATATAAAAAAACGTTAACCCTTTTAAATTTTTTTAGGTATGCTGTAGACCTATTCTATTTTGTATTATATGTTTTTGTAAATGTTGATGTGTTTTAGATATGTTAGTATTTGTGGAATATATTGGCTGCTGTCAGTTAATAGTCCTGTTAAGGATTTAATTAATGTACTAGATTTATTGTTAATATTGCATTATAAAATAGGTTTTAGAATTTCCTAATATATGTGCGCGAGCGAGTGTGTGTATCTTAAAAGGTCCGTCACGAATAGGCTGATTTAACTAAGCGGATTTCCCACTTGTTACGTATTTGCATTTATTTCAAAACGTAATAGTTCAATAATAACAATATTTGGTATTTAGGCTTCAAATAAAGCGTTTCATAACATAATAGCATATTGTTAGTATGGGATGAGTAGGAGTTGGGGTTTACTGAAAGCAGAAAACTAAAAAATGCAAATATCTCGGTTATTAATCAAGATAGTGAAAAAATGTGCATGGCTCTGAATTTTTATTCTTTCAACTTGCTATTTTTCAATCCATTAAAAAAATCTACGAAAAATAAGACTTTAGAAGTGAAGTAAATCTGTTCAGAAGATCCCAAGTGAATCTTCTAACAGGTGACCATCATCCAATACCGAATTAGATGAAAGAAATCCTATTTCATGTGTAAATATCGTCAAAACATAACATCTAAGGGGTAAGAGAAAGAACGGACGTTTCTGTAATGGCACGTTCTCTGTGAAGTACGAAATCTTCCAACGGTCCAATTCAAAGGCGAGAAACATTTAGACTTCATAAAATGGGCCTAAGTTAACACTTTGGGTATATTTGGAACTGTCGCGAGCTACAACCACCGTCTGATGAAGGCAAGCTTTATTTCGGAACGAACTCACAGCGAATAAACCTTAAACAATATATAACACGATGATGAATAAAACTCAAAAATAAAAATTGGAGAAAAATAATTCTTTTTTTTTTTAATCACTTTTTTTTAATTAAACGGCATTCCAATGTTTTCTGGGAACGGAACCGGAGAGAAACAAATAGCGAACGCTGATTGATTTGTTTTGTATACAAACTCATTTAAAAGAGTAATTTGATTTACTCACTTAAAAGAGTAATGGCAAATACAAAAGTTTGAGTTATGGAAGTATGAAATTCAATTGTTCATGAAAGTAATAAATTCAATATTAAAAATAACTAAGGGGAATGGATTATAATTTTCTTTTTAATTTAATAAAACAGGCCTTGGAATTACACTATTATATGGGGATAGAAATAAATGGTTCAAATGATATCTTGTATCCGAGAACAACTATAGCCCAACAGACGAACATCAGACAGTTAAAACATGTTAAGGTGAAGCAACCTCGTAGTTTTTGATATTTGATTAACATTATTCAAAACATTTAAGGCATTTTAGATAAAAGTGAGGGATCTGTGCATTTGAAATATTTATTAACTTTGAACTTAAATGGTATTACGCTTAATGAGACGGATTATTTACAAATCTCACTTCCCAACCCTACCAAGAGTGGATTTTATTTAGTGAGTATCTCTAAATGGAAGCAGACCAGATATCCAGAGTTCTAGAGGGTGTAATGACCGTGGTAGAGGAATTAAAACTTAGTATGATTTGAAGTGCCAGAAAGTAATTCTGAAAAAATATTAGTAAACGCTATCCCATTTTTTAAGCAACCAGTAGAATTTGAATATTGAAAAAACAACCGTCTATTTAATTTACAAAAATCCTTGGTACAGTGTGCTCTTTAACAAAATTGTTGAACGTTACAAGTGTAGAAAATAATAGCTAGAACATCTCAAGGCAAGAACAAGTACCAAAAAGAAATATTCTTGATTATTATTTTATTGTATTAAGAATAGTACAGTCTGCATTTAAATGCATTTGGTAATGTGTGATATGTACAATACAATAGTTCCCCCGTCACTCTCGCTAGAAGCTACACCTCTTCACCACAATGAGAGGAGCAACCTCTCCCTGCCTGGCAAGGAAGTCAAGAGCTAAGGAGGAATGGCACTTGATAAGAAAATAGCCACTGCTACTTTACACTTCTATAGGAGATCTCTGGGCCATTGTCTCTTGTTGAGGGGAATATGGATGAGTGGTACTGGAAAGGACTAGGACTTCTGGATTAGGATGATTGGATAGCCTACTGTGGAAGTTTCTGAATCTTAAAGGAATTAGGGGCTTTACAAATGGGATATTAAGATCTTTATGGAGGGTCTCGTTTGAAACATAATATGGAGCATCTACTATGGTGCGGAGGACTTTGGATTGGAAGGTCTGGATGCGTCTGGTGCTCGAAGGTTTTGCTATACCCCACACTTCTATTGCGCATGTACATAGAATTATTCTTAAGCTGATGAAACTTGAGAGGCACATTCAACGTTGGTATGCTTGTAGTCGCGATCCAGGAGATGTCCAAGTGAAAACGGAAGTTCTCCAAAATCCAGACAGGGAACTGATGATGGTAATTTTCTGCCAACAAACGTTACCTCCTCTAGGGGTGTCAACCAAAATTTTGAGTCGTTTCTCGAGAATATCACCCTCTACTTCCCGAGGTGCTTTGCCAAAACAGGCGTAGTCGCTAGGCGTACTAAAATTTCCACAAGACTGCTTCCAAAACAAAAACAAAAAAAAAAAAAAAAACGTAGAAGTACATTCTTGTGAGTTGAGGTTGTGTAGCTGAAACCCCCAGAGGCATTAAAACACACCACACCGATTCCATTGTAATGCCCTCATTCAGCTGGTACTTTGCAGACGAATACTCAAAGCCGTAACATTAGCAATCAGGTCTATTACCAATCTGCTTGGGAACTCTTAAGAGCTGGAACAGCTGTTGAAGTGTAGAGAAGTGGGGGTAACGAGGAGCCCGCGAGTGTCAAAAATTGCTATGTTGGAGTAAACGACCTCTCTCCTTCCACAGTCCGACCCTATTCCATTATACAGTGTTTTCAAACTGAATGCAGTTAGATATTTCACGCTCGGATCATTCCTAATGACATTTTACATATCCATGAAATCGTATATATAATACGACGTTTATAGCCACCATTTTGTCAATATCGTGGCCAGCAATTAGGAGTTGCAAAGGAACACGTTAGCTTGCGTAATTCTGAGGATGAGAATAAAGTGGATCAACTGAATATGTAATAAACCAAACCTAGCGCATTAAAATAAAAAATGCCACGACTCTAGAATCAACCGATAGGACGCTGCAGTATTGTTGGTTCAATCTGTGCCCCAACTATATTTAGCTTTAATTATGCTATGAATAAGAACGGAATAATTCTAGTCCTGGTCTACAGCCCTTTATTAATAGACTATTAATGGCTAATACCTGGGTATCATATGTTCAAAACGAATCTTAAAAACATTAAAATAATAATTCGGAAAGAATATAAATTTTTTTGTTCGTTATTTATTTACGTTTACGTTTACTTTTTGCAACTAATGCTAATTGGGACGGGTTGCCACCCTTTTCTAGCCAAGGTGGGACTAAGGAATTTATTCAGTGCGTCCGTCACCAAATAAATTTATACTGCCTTAACTCATACGGCCAACCTGAGCCCCTATGAATATTTAAAATATATATATATATTATAAAAAATATAATAACACTTTTTTCAAAAGTGCCATACTATTACACAAAACATCAAGCGTATTTTAGTAGGAGATTATTGCGTTATTCAAAGATTCAAGTTTTATCATTCTTCCAGTTAGGGTGGGAATAAGCATTGAATTTAGGGAATCAGTAACAAAATAAACGCCCGTGAAATTTTAATTCAACGTTGTGAAAGAGCTTTAAGGACCTATCCACCATAGTTATCATGAACGCATCCCTAATTTTACTTAAGTGATAGACTGTTCTTGTAAACACTTCTACGACACATTGCATGTACAAAGAACGAATAACATTTACTTACTGGCCTAAGACTCTTAAAAAACAGTAAATGAGATTAATTACAATATTGAGAAAATAAAACCCATTTGCAATGTGAATTTAGGCGGCATAGATACACGTCTCAGGTATGTCTTTTCTGAATTAAATTATTCATTAGCGTCCACTTTATGCTACTATGGCTAATTGAAGCGGGTTATGTACAGGTAACCACCATTTTCTAGCCAGGGTGGGACTAAGGATTTCATTTAGTGAGTCCGACAGTAAATAAATTCCTACGCCCAGGCGGGAATCGAACTCACCACTCTAGTTTTACCATGTGAAATTAATGCCAACGCTTTAACTCACACGACTAACCTGAGCCCCTGAATTTATTTAATGGAAATATCACACCCTGATATTTATATGTAATGATTAGCGTTAAAGAAACGTCCTCTCGAAATAGTACCTCCACTATAGCTACTTTCATTTGGCATAGTAAAATCAGGGTATACACTCCAAAATCAGTCTGGTTAGCACGGACTCAAGCTTCCCTCCCAGAAAACATCTTTGGAGTTTGGTCCAATTATTGGTGGGCAATAAAGATGAGGTCGATGGTATATTTTCAATCCATTTAAAGTTAAGGCAGTGTACACTACATCTCGGAGAATGAACTACGAAATAGAAGACTTTAGACGTGAACTAAATCTCTTCAGAAGAAACCAACTGACTCTTCTAACACGTGGCCATCATCCAATACTGAATTAGATGGAAGAAATCCCGGGTTCCTCTTCATGTGTAAAATATCGTCAAAACATAACGTCTACTGGTAAGAGAAAGAACGGACATTTCTGTAATGGCACGTTCTCCGTGAAGTACGAAATCTTCCAACGTACAAATTCAAAGGATCATAATACCGAAGTTCTATGCCAAATAAAACTATCCAGTAAAGGACCTTGTTTATAATATATTTCAGCCTCCAGATGACAGTGAATATACTATATATTTCAATACACTCACGTACGGATACGGAATTCACGTATATATTCAAAGGTATCTCATGATAAATCAATGGTGAGGAATTTCGCCCGTGGGAGGGTTCGTCTGTGAGTTTAAACTCGTTGAACCCATTCCATATCGGGTGACACGAGATATTTGATATGAGCGGAATTGAATGAAAGCCTACCTCCGGCAGAAGAAATAGACAAAGCGAGCCGAGAATGTCTTGTAGCCATTTGACAATATCGTGAATGTTTGGCGTGTATTATTCATTGAGTTTTACCTGAGCCTGCCCGGGGATCTCCTTCTCTCTCTTTTATACTCCATCCCCCTCCACCTCTAATTTCCATATTTCAGCGGGAGATGAGGGACGGTTTCATCTTTCATTCAACATTCAATTTCTTCTCCTACCCCCTCTCGCACTCTCTCACTCCCGGCACCGTCTCATCACTCTCCCTCTCTCTCTTCCAACCCCCTGTTACATTATCGCCCTGCTATAAAGATAAAAAGCATTTCCCGCCCGGTTTTCCTTCCCTCTTATTTGCCTTTATTCATTTGTGTTGTTAGGGCGTTAAAAGATTACCTCAAAAGCCCAACGGTGTCGACGGAAATTCTCAGCCTAAATTTGTAAGCAATGAAATAAAAACGGCCAAAACTTTTTATCTGACAAATAACATTTTTTTATTTATGTATTTAGCTCGCCAGCTCAATCGATTGGAATACGAAATGTGAAAGCACAAAGATTCCAGATATTCTTCTTCCAACCTTTGTTCGAGGAAAAGGATTTTCGAAACCTTTAAACTATATCTTATTCTAATACGTGTTATCATTTCTTGAAGAATAAGAAATGATGTTCCTCTTTTTAGGAACAAACATTGGCATTCTTCAATAAATCATTCGCAAACAATAAAGAGAGACCAGACTGCCGGAATTTCGATTATCTCGATATTTTGTAGATGCAAAATCATCTGATACGATTCTTTTTGTCAATTAGGGACGACAAAATATATCATATATTATATGTCTTAAGAGCCTTATAAATAAATACTGTTGTCACAATTTACTGGCTTCAAATTTTCTTGATAAAATGTGTTTAATCATTTAAGCTAATGATTTCATTTTTTAATTACACTTCTTAACCTTTTGTTTGAAATCTATAACATGAGCACACATTATTGAGTTATTGGCTTGGTGAGGATCGGCCAAAAACATAAGATAAAACATTTTAAAGAATATCAACATGTCTCCATAATGATGGAAGGATTTTAAAATAGGATTTTTATCATTAAATAATTTGTTGGGCCAACCAAAAAAAATAACAACACTGACATGGTTTATGCTTGAGAGAAGTCACCCATTACATTAATATTGCTAAATTAAAAAAGTCCGTCACGCAGGGGCTGCGTAAACTAAGCAGATTTCCCACGTGAAGTTTTACAATAGAGAAATCTGCCTAATAATAACAGTAGTAGTAACCTATTCTCACGAGGACGAATAGTTAGTGAACGGTCGCACTAGCGCTGGGCGGAAACTCCCAACATAGCCGACCACACTCACAATACAAATGCAAATATCTCGGTTAATATTAAAGATACAGAATAAATGTATAGAACAATATTTATAGTAATTTGCAATAAGATTGGTTCTATACGATTTTTTGATCCGACGTATGGTAACGGAGATATTTCGAATTTTCGAAAATCCCCCCTCTAAACCCCCCCTCCCTCCCACTGGTCCGATTTCAGCATTTAACGAACTTGATCTTCCTTTTTACATAAAACGATTAAATTCCGAGTTTGGTAATGATCAAGCAAAAATTGCGACTGCTAGAGCGTTAACAGACAAATATATATATATATATATATATATATATATATATATATATATATATATATATATATATATTCTGAGCATTTCGGCTATCTGCTCCAGTGGTTGGAATTTTTGTTTTGCAAATTTTCAATGGAAATGCATCCATCTTCGTCAGGCATTAATTAATTAATGCCTGACGAAGATGGATGCATTTCCATTGAAAATTTGCAAAACTAACATGCCAACCGCTGGAGCAGATAGCCGAAATCCTCATAATGACGATACTTCCCAGCGATGCAGCCTCAAAAATAGAATATATATATATATCTATATATATATATATATATATATTTAGATATAATTTTGAACGGAGCGCATTTTCGGAATCGCCGAGGGACGTCGATGGTGAGTGGAAGATATTTGTCGACACTCGCGTCATGAGTACGACCTCAATAGCTGATTTCCCTTGAGGGAAATCTGCTAAAAATAAATGAGCAGAATAATAAATTGAACCACTAAATGATTTTTTATTAATAGTATTTTTCGAGAAACATCTATTTTTAATGATACTGCATTTTTGTGAAAGCCATATAATTATTAATTTTAAACATTAAATGTCGATAATCATCAGACAGCAGTATAAACGGAGTATTAAGCATTCTACGGCAAGCCAATTTTGCTAATTCTGTTTCCTGGTAAACAATTTTTTTTTAATTGAAAAATTGTGCTGACTAAAGCACTAAAAAGCATGAGAAACATAAATTGCACTGTGGGTAGAGAAACGCGTTAAGGGTTGTTTTAATTACACTTAACTCATTAAAAAGTATAGGTACTTAAATCCCGCATCGGGGAAAGCACTTAATTTATAATTCATAGTCTCTCATTGGTAAATTAAAAGTAGTTCTCAGTAAACAACACGCCTATTACAGGGAAGAAGTATTTAAAATAGCGGTTTATGCACGTGTGATCTCTTGCAATATTGCAAAAGCTTGAATATACAAACGGAAACCTAAGCCAGTTGTTTGGGAAAGATAGGAGGGGGTGGAAAAAAATAATAATAATAAAAAAAAAAGAAAGGGTTTGTTTTAAAGAACTCTGTTCGGTCATTCGGCTTAACCTAGTTCCATTTTTTTTTTTTTGACTTTTTCCCTGCCCCCTTTTTTCAACCAATAACGAATGAAGAGAACCAGCCACGAGCCGGAGAAAAAAACTTCTATGAGCAAGAACGACTTTCTAACAATCCATAACTCAGGGAGGGATCTCGATTGTACGGCTTTTGTAATTCTCGCTCGGTGGAGGGGGTTGATTTATTAAACAATCCCATTTAGGGAAGTTTTCTAAAATTATTGAGTGGGACTCAAAAAAAAATAGTAGCATTCCTTGCCAGATTTTGATTTGTTGGAAACGATATTCATGTCTATTATGGCAGTAACGTTATAACAATCATTCATTTCAATCTTTTGAATCACTCCACCTAAACATTTTTTATGATTTTTTTTTTTTAAGGTTCTTGTTAGTCGACAAATTCATACACATTTGATAAGAGCTTTGTATTGAAGTTGAATCAGAGTAAAGTCCTTATAAACAAGTTTGTAAAGAGCCACAATTCGATATAAGAGTAAAAACGAAATGGGGTGTATAAACTAAGCAAATTTCCCACGTTTAAAATAGATAAATATACATACTGGTATATTTATATACCACTAAATATACGGCGTTAACACCACCGTGAATATTAAATGAATAATTCAGTCAATTTTATTGATCTCCCAAAGGAAAGTGTCTGAAATGTTAACAATCAGGTCAGCCAACCTCTCACAGGTGAATAAATAGATAGAAATAATCTTCACCGGAAAGAAAAACAATTACGGAAGTATATCTGAAAATAATATATAAAATTTATTGAAACTATTTACTATATCTAATGCTGTAAAGCCATGCGAGTTAAAGCGCCTTTATCTCACATGGTAAACCTAGAGTGGCAAGTTCGATTCTCGCCTGGGCAAAGGAAATTATTTAGTGACGAAATTCATTAAATAACGTCCTAAAATCCCACTCTGGCTAGAAAAGGGTGGTGACCTGTAGACAACCCGTCCCGATTAGCCTAAGTTGCAAAAAGTGGACGTTAATAAATAATAATAATGCTGTAAATTCTAATGAACCAGAATAATTTTTCTCTCAACCACTCAAATTTAAGTAATCCAAGAACTAAAGACGGGGAGGGGGGCGATCGACAGAACGTATGTGTCTTGTATAATAAAGGTCTCTTTAAAACAATATTTGGTATTTAAGCTTCGAATGAAGTGGTGTATTATATAACAGAGTATTGTTTATGTCACATAGTAGGAGTAAGGGGTTTGCTGAAGACTGAAAACTAAAAAATGCAAATATCTCGGTTAGTATCCAAGATAGAGAATAAATGTATATAGCAATATTTATAGAACTTTTAATTTGCAAAAAGATTGGTTTAATACAATTTTTTGATCCGACGTATAGTAACGGAGATTTTCAAAAATCGCAGCACGAGTAATACCTCAATAGCTGATTTCCCTGAAGGGAAATCTGCTAAAACGTTATTAGTAATAAGGTCCTTCGCGCAGGGGCTGTGTTAATTGAGCAGATTTCGCAGGTGTTGGACACACTGCAGATCTGACAATATTCTCCGTTTTTCCTGTAATACTAATAGTAATTCAAGTTGCTATTAAATATTATTTCATCCCCTAGGATTGTAAAAAAGGAGTTTATTTACCAGGTTAACCGAATATTATATTTTGAGATAGTAAACAAAGTCCCTTTATACTTGAAAACCGCCTTCAGCCGATCGTAGACCAAACGCGGCCTGTAAAGGCGTTTTAAACTTTATCCACTTTGAACTTTATATCAAGAAATAATTAATCCTTATTAAAAGGGGACTCTATGGAACCAATTAAGGTCTACGCAAGACTTTAAAAGGATAAACATAAGACGTTGAGCCAAAAAAAAAAAAAGGTTCAAAACAATAACTTCAAAATTAAAAAAATGTTGTTAGAAGACTCAAAGCATTATCTAAGTTTTATTAACAAAAATCAAGCACCTTTATGTACCTACATTGAAAAATTTAATTGAATAAATAAATTACAAAGGCTGTTTCTACGGGCTGCGTAAACTAAAAAGATTTTCGAGTTCGGAAGACACATACATGATGTCAACTCACATTCCATTTCGCCCATAGCAAAAAATGTAAACTAGTCTTGAAATTTTAAATATTTATGAAATAATGTAAAAATACTCACATGTCGGTATGGGGAAAAGTAAAGAAGGGAAATATACGAATTAATATTAATATAGCTTTCTGTGTGATGCATAAAAAGGAAGATATTTACAGTTATATATTTCCCTGTTTTCGAAACCCTCGTTTCACTTGGCCCGATTTCTGCCATTAAAGAAATTGATAGTTGCATTTGACTTAAAAACAGCCATTTGGGTTTCTACAATCAACAAACAAGTTACAATTGCTGCAACTGCTTTTTAATGATACTGCATTTTTGTGAAAGCCATACAATAAAGCAAGATAATTATTACTTTCAAACATTAACTGTTGATAATCATCAGACAGCAGTATAAAAGGAGTATTAAGCATTCTACGGCAAGCCAATTTTGCTAATTCTGTTTCCTAGTCAATAATTTTTTTTTTTATTGAAAACTTGAGCTTACTAAAACACTAAAAAGCGTGAGAAAAATGGGATCTTGATTGTACGGCTACAATTGCAAAAGTCCGTCACGCAGGAGCTGCGTAAACTAAGCAGATTTCCCATGTGGAGTTTTACAATGGAGAAATCTGCATATGGGTAACACAATACCACCGTGATTAAATACAAACAGTAATGAGAAATCTTTCAGTTAGAAGAAGCTTGCACCTGAGCCGAGCAATGACGGAAATGGCCGACCTAATCCGAACTATACCTATACAGACTTCATAAAAATGCAAATATCTCGGTTAATATTCAAGATAGAGAATAAATGTATATAAGAATATTTATAGTAAATTTAATTTGCAGTAAGATTGGTTCTATACAATTTTTCGATCCGATGCATAATAACGGAGATATTTTGAATTTTCTGAAATCCCCTAAACCCCCCTGACTCTAGTCCCATTTCAGCCATTAACTAACTTGATCTGTCTTTTTACATAAAACGGTTAAATATCGAGTTTCGTAACGATCAAACAAAAATTGCGACCGCTAGAGCGTTAACAGAAATATATATATATATATATATATATATATATATATATATATATAATTTTCAACGGACCTCATTTTCGTCATCTCCTGGGTAGGATCGATGGGCATTTGAAGAAATTTTTTAAAAATCGCGTCATGAATACGACCTCAATAGCTCATTTCTCTTAAGGGAAAACTGCTAAAACAAGTAAACCCTCCCGTGCTGCCGGCCGATATAAGATAATAATTTGGTACACAGAATAGCTGAGCAAAGCGTGTTTGGCGTATGACTGAATGATTAAAACAAGACTGAACTAGCTAACAGAACAGCTTCAAAGTGAACTCACAGCATACATCAACACAAAACTCACTGAACAGAAGTTCAGTTGCAAATATACGTTCTCATTCATGAGCTGTATATCCCTTTATTTCCATGTCCTATAAACCATATCTGGGATCCCATATAGTCTTCAAAAACAGCAATCTCTTGTCCAAGACCGGGGACAATATTCCCAACATCTTTGCAACTCACAAGACCTGACAAACTGTAAACTGTCTGAAATACGTCTTAGAAAAGCTCACAACTTCTCAGAAAACTAACGAGGAACTTACACCACTAAATTACATTCACTACCAAAAACCTTAGGGAAATATACAGTGCATGATATTTCTTTTGTCCAAACTCTTGCTTATCTTCATGAATGTGTTATTTTAACGACATTTTCCAAAGTAAGCCCGACTGAGGCTTAGATGTCCAAGAGACGAACTACTAAATATTGTAAATAATATGGTTCATTAATTTTATTCAAAATTAACTTCTTAATTCCTATTTTCAAACTAATTTTGATCTATTTGAATTATTCTCAATCGTAATCTTCAATTTATCATCTGTCAAAAGTACTACTGGAGAAGAATTACTGTTAACCCAGAGAAAAGGACAACTCTGGAGAGGAAAAGCCCTAGGTACATCAAAGAACGCAACACCTAGTAACTAAATAAAAAATACCAATGTATTTAACAGTTTTAATGCAGACATTGAAAAATGAAAGAAAAAGAAGTGACTTAGACATTTATATTTAAACGAAACAGTTCAATACCAAGATTATTAAAAAATAAAAAATAATTGACGGTACTAAATTATACAGTATGAATCCTCAATTGTTCCATCCCGACTTATCTGGACGACAAAGCAGAATCCTTCTTAGCAGCGCCGGGCTTACAAAAAAAATCGAAAAATTACGATTTCAACTGCTTAATAGGAATGTTCTCTTACTATGGCCGTTTACTTACCGTGTCAGAGAAAACGTCACAAGAATCTTGACGCAGGAAATATGTCTCCAAGCAATAGGAAAAGTTATGATTCAATTATGTTCTTCAACGTGTAAAGTTGAAATTATTATAAAGAATTTACGGACTGACTGCAGAAAACTTGAGAAAATTGGTATGCCAAATGAGATTACAAGCTACCAAGTGATCCAAACCACCAATCATTTCAAAATGATTACAGTAAACTGAAGTAGGATCTCGTACAACTGGAGATAATCATCTCCACAAAAATGGTTTACCATAGACGGTAAGTATGAATAAATATTTATAAATAAATATATGATTTTAAGGTTTTAAATACGAATTTCGCTTCTGCGAGTGACTACTGGCGCCATAAACGTAACAACTTAAAGAAATGATTAGTATTGATAATGCAAAAAAATATATATCCCTTTGCCATTTTCAAGTTGTTTCTGCTTATATAGTCTCTTCAAAGCCATTCTGAACAAAATGAGTACACATATTCTCCATTTATCCAACGTAAAGGGAATAATAAAAGTAAAATCCTTGAAGGGAAGAGTGGTAAAGATATATATATGAAGATATGGAAGTTGGGAAGAGTTAGGGTATGATCAGGGGAGACAAGGAGAATAGGATGGGCCCAGAGCTTATAAAATATTGCCGGAGGAACCCAATAAATCTCTTTTTGAGATACTTGCAGTAGGACCAAATGGCCAGGGTCCACTCTATCTCCCTATATTTGAATCGTCTAAGGGAACCACTTTGTACAACAATACTCAAACACACAAAAGGGAAAAAGTTTGGCACTCGAGTGAGATTTGTCTTTCCATAGTAATATCCTCGTGCGGGGCTCGATGCCCTTTACATAATCCAATAAAGCAATTTTCCAGTGGCGCATTAAAACAAATAAAAGTTACATAGGAATTGAATACACTTTAAGTACAAACATATTAACTGAAGACGCGATATCGATAGCTTACAGAAAAATACCTAAATCTAAGGTTAAAAGCAAATTATGACTAAAGATATTTATACACATTTTTAAGTAATATAGAACAAAGAAAAATATAAAAAGTAATTTATAATAGAATAACTCAAGTACTGACAGGACTAGAAGAGCATATGTGACGGACGACCAGAACAGACTTACGACCATATATCATTTCACTGTAAACAATTGGAAAGACCAAGGGAAAAAAATAATGCATAGTGGACATAATTGGCCCGTTGCCATGTCATTTATAAGTGACATAAATTATAATACATTATGAAGGTAAATTTCGTAAAATAAAAATAATAAATAAAGAAGTAATCTTACTTTAATTTACGCGATAAAACATCACGTATACCCTTTATTTTATTTTTTTTTTTTATAACGTATTAATTTCATTCTTAAATTCATTTAATTATATCTTGCATATTTCATTTAATTATATTTACTTATTTGTTTTATCAATTTTATATTCATGTGGCATTTGTATATGAAACATCTGATTTGTATTTTATGAAAAATAATTATTGTAAATAACCCACTCCGCTGTACGTAGTGTCGAAATATGGGCGAACAAGTGGAGATAAATATATATTATCCCTCATTTCAGGGATACTCAAATGAGGAGAAAAAAATAAATGTGCTAATAAACAGTATATTTTTATTAAAGGTAACACATTCAAGGAGATTAAGCCTGGTCCTCTAATTCCACCCTGACAACCTGGATGTCCCTTAAATCCTTCATGACATCATGGAAGGAGACACTTGTTCTATTAAATCATTGTCTACGAGGTTTTCCATTATCCGATTTTGTTAATGCAACACTTTGTGCTAAAAAAGAAAAAGAAAAAACATAAAATAAATGGTGGATTGAAAATAATGTCAAGCACCTCATATAGTTAATTTGTTACAGACAGAATATTTTCGAGACCCTGTTCTCCATCTTCAGTGCTCTGAAGTTGTCCATTTCCTGATAGAATACTTGAGAGGCGTTGACCTTATTTGTAATTCAACATTAAAGTAAACCTCCATAATTCACTCAATGCTGCGAATTATAATATAATCAAAGCTTGGCTCTGAAAGTATTATGTGATCTGCAAAAAGCTTTAAAATGTTTCGAATAGATCAATGTCAACCAATGATAAGGACAAAAAGTCCACCACGCAGGGGCTGCGTGAGCTATGCAGATTTCCCACGTGCGCCACGTATTGGCATTTATCTCAATGGTATTTAAGCTTCAAATAAAGTGCTTCATAATATAACAGCTTTTTGTAAATAACATGAGAAGGAGTTGGCTTTTACTCACGGCCGAAAACTGAAATATGCTAATATCTCGGTTAATATACAATTTAGAGAAAACATGTATATATTAACATTTATAAACCATCAAATTTGCAATACGATTTTATACAATTTTGTGATCTGAAGCAAAACAACGGATATATTCCGAATTTTCGAAATTCTCCCCCTCTAACCATCCCCCACCCTATGGTCCGATTTTAGCCGTTAACGAACTCTATCTTCATGTTTACATAAAACCATTAAATATCGCGTTTGATAACGATAACCCCAAGAGTGATAACAGACAAATATATATATGTATATACAGTTTTGATCGGACCCAATTTCTGTCATCTCCTGGGCAGGGTCGACGGACCTTTGAAGAACGACCTAATAGCTGATTTCCCATAGAAGAAATCTTGAATGAAAACAATGATTCTATATCCTCATCAATGGGGAGCGGACAGTGAGGTAATGACCGTCAATTTCTCGTTGAATTCTTTAGTTTTGCCAGTGGATTGCTGGTCAGCTCAAAGTCCTGATAAAACAGTCGGTGCCGTTCATACTTTATCTACGATGATTGGCCTCTAGCGACCAATACTGGCCATAAGTATAAATTAATGGAGTATCAGCTTTTGAAGCCTAAGGGTATAAATATTCCTCATTTATACATTTCATAATTTATATGTAACACTCGAGAGATTCCTCTTTCTCAAATAACAGAATAGTTATGATTTTTTGAAACTGGAAGATTAATTCTATAGACCCTGTTTAGTGTTCAATAAGTATAATTTGTAGTTGGAAAAAAAAAAGGAAACAAAACACCAAACAACCTGTGACAAATAATCTCCCTTTATAATCCAATTAAAAAAAAAACACCTTGAAAATGACTAATGAAAACAAGATCAGAAACATCCCAAACACCATCAGTTTACAAATAAATATCTGATCAAGGATCAGATCATCAATAATAACAGTAATTACAAACGATATACTGAGCGAAGTATCGGCAAGGTCCAGCAGAGTTCTCTTCTCGATCACCCAAAGTACTGGCTCCTTAAAATGTTGCTTCCAATAAATAAATTCCTTGTCTAAAGGCTGATCCATCATAGGGGATTGCTTACACCGACGGCACCGATTCCCAAACTCTTTACTCACTGTCATTCTGAACAATGTTTGTATTTATACAATTCCAACCAACATACGCCTGGAAGGAGTAGAAAATGTATTACACGATACTCTAGGCAGAGTGGTAAAATGATTGTATCTATTAGCAATACTATCGGTTAAAAAGTATTGGAAAAGCCACCATTCTCCCAAACGAATGTATGAATATATATATGAGGATAGCCATTTATTGTGCTCATATTTCAGTGATTGAGAAAAGGGTGTGAGACAGCGAGTGAGAGAGAGAGAGAGAGAGAGTGGGGGAGAGAGAGAGAGAGGGGGGGTAGGAGGGTTTGTGTCAGAGAGAGAGAGAGAGAGAGAGAGAGAGAGAGAGAGAGAGAGAGAGAGAGAGAGAGAGAGAGAGAGAGAGAGAGGGGGGGAGAGAGAGAGAGGGAGAGAGAGAGAGAGAGAGAGAGAGAGAGAGAGAGAGAGAGAGAGAGAGAGAGAGAGAGAGAGAGAGAGAGAGAGAGAGAGAGAGA
This sequence comes from Riptortus pedestris, assembly GCA_019009955.1. Lineage (NCBI taxonomy): Eukaryota > Metazoa > Arthropoda > Insecta > Hemiptera > Alydidae > Riptortus > Riptortus pedestris. The sequence continues at coordinate 120,470,197 of CM032230.1, forward strand.
GAGAGAGAGAGAGAGAGAGAGAGAGAGAGAGAGAGAGAGAGAGAGAGAGAGAGAGAGAGTGATATTTAAGACTTGGTATTCAAATTACTTTTATAAGTGTGACATGATCGCTTAAAGTGTTTTAGTCTGTTAGTCGGCTATAAACAGTATTCTGAATTAGTAAACCATTACTTAATACAGAAGAGTGGGGGTAGTACAGAAGATCTGAGATTTGATACTGTTATATTTCGTATACTAATTTTCATATTTGTAACTTCTGGTATCTGCTATTTATAAAAGTAGACACTGCCAATAGTTTCATTCCATATACCTCTGTTAGAACTAAATTAGCTAATCAACGAATTACCCTATTTATGACGATCATACATTTTACTAAATAGTTTTAATTTCACTTGTATGTGTTATCATTAACTTTATTGGACTGCCAGATTCCGATTATTACAAGTACGTTTATTATCAGAAAAAAAAAATCTAGCCTGAAAATCATAACGGGGAAAATCCTAATAATTTGGAGTTAGAAATCGTGATATATGTTATTGGGGATTCAAAAATTTGCGCACACTCAAAGCAATTTCAAGAGGCACTCCTTGATGAGCTTCTTTTATCATTTCTAGAGGCAGAAATTTTCGGTGTCTATTATTGTTGTTTTATGAACGTGTCCATTTATAAGGATCGATAAAATGGCATTGCCCTCTACTAATTTTATGCAAAGTGCACTTTCGGAGTTAGCTCTCCATCGTCAGTGCCTGCTGATTATAGCCTGGACAACAACCGTTGAGCGACACTGGACGGTTGTTGTCCAGGCACTGACGATGGAGCTTTTATTATGATTTTCCAAACCCGTCAGACTTTCCGAAAAGACGATTACAGCTGGAGGAAAGAGGGAATGAGGTAGGGCCATAAGCTTCATATTACACCCGTACACATATCACCTTATTACCATTAGAAAATCTCGGTTGAGAACAAGATCAAAAATGGTTGTAAGCCTGTCTCCTTCTGAAGGTGGGGTGAAGACGAGTTGGTAAGTCGAAACTTAACTTTATTATGTATTTATGTAAGAGTGAGGAGTACGTGTGTGTGTGTGTGTGTGTGTGTGTGTGTGTGTGTGTGTGTGTGTGTGTGTGGTGTGTGTGTGTGTGTGTGTGTGGTGTGTGTGTGTGTGTGTGTGTGTGTGTGTGTGTGTGTGTGTGTGTGTATATATATATATATATATATATATATATATATACGTATGAGCGAAAGGAAGCTGGGATCTAATTGTCGAGTGGGAGGGGGTGTGAGAGAAGACCAATATCCCCGACGGCTGTCTTCTATAAATATTTAACCCTAAGGTCAACAGTGAGGCAATAAGGGTTGCTGTGTTTGCTATCTGCCGGACGGTGGCTCCATCTACTTCCTACTCGCTCTCTCTCTCTCTCTCTCTCTCTCTCTCTCTCTCTCTCTCTCTCTCTCTCTCTCTCTCAACTCTCTCTCTTCCATCTCTCTATCTGTCCACTATCTCTCTCTCTCGCCTTACAACCCCTCTCTCTTTAATTACCGTCTCACCCCTAGAGACAACTTTCAGTTTTTACATAAGGGCTTACACAATATACTCTATAATATTTTTAATATTTTTTTTCGCAGGTATTTCATTACTTTTTTATCAGATTTACCCTAAGGGAAATTCGCTATTGAGGGTGAATTGATTTCGAAAAATGTCTACAAATATCCTGTCTGGGAGATGACGATAATATAGATATATTTGACTGTTACCGTCAATTGCATAGAATACATGGTACATAGTTTATGTACAGAATACATAACCATAACCCCCTTAAAGTTATAATTGGCAGCTTACATTGGAACTCCTATTTTTTTCAGTAGTTGAATAATAAAAAAATGAAAACCTTTCCCAACATTAATCCATCAATTACTCACTGGGAGTCATCACAATTACTCAAAAGAAGAATCAGAGACGACACGTGATACACGTTGATAATAAGGACAATAAAACATTCCTAGCCCACCACACAATCAAATGCACCCTTAACTTTGATTTTTAAAAGGTATGTATAATATAAAAAGAAATATAAACAAGAAAAGGGTATAAGAGAATGTGCACATCAGAAAAAAAAATATAAAAAAAGTGATCAACAAGAAAACTGAGATAAAACATGTGAATTATATATATTTAATTTATTAGAATCTTTTAAAGTGATTGTTAATCATTTATAAATTTCTCACTTTCGATTTAGACGACAGTTCATTAGGGATAATGGATATAATTTTATTAAATGACGCATCTGCTGACTGATTTATCGCCATTCTCAGGCTAGCGGAAGGTCACAGAGAAAGATATATAGCAGTTAGTTTAGTAGCCTTATGTGTATAAAAGATATACTTTAGATGCCATGAAAGTTATAAGAAATAACGTTATACGTAAGTCGAAAGAAATAACTTCAGAACTTCAGGCTGCGTAAACTAAGCTCATTGCCCACGTGAAGTTATACAATAGAGAAATCTCCATACGAGAGCCGAACAGTTGCGGCAAAGGGCGAACTAGCTTTTGGCGGGAAACAGTCATCTGTTATCAGCCCAAATTTAATAAAAATGCAAATATCTCGGTTAATATTCAAGATAGAGAGTAAATGTATAGAACAATATTTATAGTACATTTAATGTGTAATCAGAACGGTTCTATACAATTTTTTGATCTGACGTATGATAACGGAAATATTTCGAATTTTCGAAAATCCCCCCTCCACACCCCCCTTCCCACTTGTCCGATTTCAGCCGTTAACGAACTTGATCTGTCATTTTACATAAAACGACTAAATATCAAGTTTGGTAACGATTAAACAATAATTGCGACCGCTAGAGCGGTAACAGACAAATATATATATATATATATATATATATATATATATATATATAATTTTGAACGGACCTCATTTTCGTCATCTCCTGGCTAGGATCGATGGACATTTGAAGAAAATTTTCAAAAACCGCGTCATGAGTACGACCTCAATAGCTGATTTCCCTTAAGGGAAATCTGCTAAAATGAAGATAGTTTGGGATTGCAACTTCGAAGTAATTGAATTTCTTAGTAAATTCTATCCCACTCCCTTTCACCTTTTACTATTATGTTATTGTGGTCACGCAAGATAAACTCATTATTGTTGCTGCTAGACCTGCTAGGAAGAACTAATGACTAGCGGCCATTAAATGTACTGTGATTCAGATACAACCGGCTTATAAACAAAGCGAAAACCACCCCGAACCATTCAGATGCCGCGAGAGAAAAACTATGTTCCATTACATCCTTCAGTTTCTCTAATAACGCCGAGGTCATTAGAAAACAAAAAGGACAACCTGCAACTCGGGAAATAATGAAAAGAGTCCATTATTGCCGGAGTATTGGAGTAGGCCGAGCCTGGTTGCGGGAACCCCAACTCCATTACCGAACTAGGACCTCGGACTATTATTACAACGAGGAATGAGAGGCTCATAAAAAGGATATAAACTGGAAACCATTGAATATATAATCCTCCATCCTACCTCTCTGGTCTTTCATTCAATCCGACTTCCTCCATTTTCCAAGGAGATATCAGGCAGGAAATCATCTTATTACCGTCCCGCACATAACTTCCCAGACCGAGAAATTGACTACTGGCAAACTCCACAAATACGTTTATACATACATTTTCTTTCGGGCTCGTATTCGGAGATGTTTCTATTAGCTCGGGCGGGACGAGCAAATCAAGTCGGATAAACCGGTGAAAAACGTCTTCCTCCGAAAAAAGAAATACTCATATCTTTTTATCAGAAAATATAATTGTTTTTCGTTTCCCAGAAGGGAAATTTAAGCGAGAATGCATAACATAATCAATGTAACAAATAACAAAATCGAGCCAGGAGAACCAGAGGAAGATATCTGGATTTTCCACTCTATTTTTTATATAATGGCTCCAACATGTACATAAAACCTATTCCAATATACATCTAAAATTTCATAACAAAATTCATAATAGCTCTTTAGTTTTGAGCATTTCTATCTGCATAAGTTAGCACACTTGGGAACCAAACAGTTCTATTTGCAGAGTCAGCTGAGAAAGTATAGTAATTGCCCCTGTTGATTTTATGCTGTCATTCTTTGTTTATTGTTTTAATAGTAAAAGTTGACGGGAAAATACATACATACATATATATATATATATATATATATATATATATATATATATATATATATATATATATTTTGGTGGCAGTTTTTAGGATAGTTCCTTAGATAACTACGGTATTAATAGTGGTGATGAATATTTACCTCCACTAGAATAAAACAGTAAAGAAAACAGCTGGCATTGCGTTACCCCTGTTAAGCGTCAGCTGAGCTGCAAATCTGATAAAGGATTAGAGAAAAATACCAACAGAAAAGGTCAAAGACATCAAGTCATGATGGAATGTATGACTCAAGTTGATACAGAGCATTTAAATGGAATTTTCTTGTTTGAACTATTTGGATTTTAATCTTTGTCTTTTATTTGGAGACATAATGTTCCATCTGCAGTTTCTTCAACTTTATAAAACAGGCAGAATATTAAAATTGTTATAATATTGAATAAATTTGTTTTCATGCCCTTAAACTTAGACTATTGATTCGTTATAGCCTAGTCCATCACCTACTACAAGTAAATTTGGCCTGTGAGAAACTTGGATCTTTAAAATGTTCTGCTTTAAAATTTTTAAAAAAAATGTACATCAAACCCTCTGATTCTCACGTCTCGAGATATTGACTTAAATACCTTCACAATACAAGATGTTCTAAATAACATTTCTTTTTAAACACAACGAAAGTCTGGCAATTAATATAGACACAAACAGGCAGCGAACTGACAGAAATAAAATGGACAGTATGAGCTTGGAATGACAAATTCCTAAAACTTACACTACGAGATTAAGTTACTTTGGCTCGTCTTGGGATGTGATGTTGACAGTTTAACATATACTGACTCTAAATGTAGGCGATGTTAAAAGTAACTACAACTATTTGACATGCGCGATTGACAGAACGTAAGTAGCACATTAAAGCAATTCTTTAATATACTAAAAAACATAATAACATGCTCGGGTAAAAAACTAATAGTCTTACACCAATAAAATAAGCACAGTATGTACTTGGACTTAAGAGTACTTTTAAACAAGATATTTCATTAAGGCTTTTATTTTTACAGTTCCTAAATACCTCCATCTGACGTCCTCTTTGAACTCAAACGTTTTATTGTACAAGAGTATTATTTAATTTGTAATTAAACTAATGAATTTCGTCTAAAATGTGTTACTTAATGGTAAAATTATGTTAAAAGAACTTTTAAAATTTAAGTCTATAAAATACTATCTTAATTCTTAATCAAAGACTTCATTAGCATAAATGTAAAATTAAGTTCAGTATTTGAAAATGGGCGTCGCTACTTAAAAGTGAATTTCTGAATCTCATTTGTATATTTACATAATTAGCCCAGCGAGAAAAGCTACAACTTTAGAAAAGTTTCTTTTGAGGGTCCTCTGTGGGGGCGCTCCTATTTTCTAGTGATATATATTAACTCTCTCATGGATACATGCAGTTTTTTTCTGCATAGCAGGATTGTATAATGACATTAGAGGAGGTCTTTTAAAATGAAAATTTAGCTTTTTCCGAGAATAAGACAAAAAAAAATAAAGAATATCAAGCCCACTAGTTTAGAAATTCACACTGGCGATTTAAGGGGGAAACTATTTATTTTTACTTCATTGTACGAAATAAGGGGAGCGTAGTAATTACGCAAAACTGATTTTTACAAATTTTAAGGGAATCATGAATTTTTGATCAACCTGGACACAATTGGATTAATTTCGAACAGACTTCAGTTGAGTATAAATGGTTCTCGCAAAACACAAAACAATGTTGAAATTCTACATTTGGGACTGTTGTAACATTTAGTGCAACTAAAGGGGAGAAGATAGGTTTAGAATTTAAAAATAGGCTACACTGTACTATAAAACCATTTTATAACATTGACATTTGTTGATTTTTTAAATATATTTGATTAATAAAAATTGTTTAGTATATACCAAGTTATTGTTAGCATGTTGTACTTGCATATATTACTTATATGTAGTATATGTGTTGATAGGGGGCACTGATGATGGAGGTATTGCTGTGAAAGACACTGATAAATATATTGTTTTTGGAATGAAGTCCTGTTTTTTTTTTCTTTTTGATGTCTAGCACATCTTTTTGAGAAAAATGATTGATTATGATTAATTAAAGTTACGTCCACTTTATGCTACTATTGCTAATTGGGACGGGTTATCTACAGATTACCACCCTTTTACGCCAGAATGGAACTAAGAAATTTATTTAGTGAGTCCGTCACTAAATACGTTTTTATTGCCCAGGGCGGGAATCGAACCCACCACTCCAGGTTTGCCCCACGAGATCAAGAACAACGCCTTAACTCACACGACTAACTTGAGCCCCTTTGAGAAAAATGAATTATTTCCTGTTGTAGGGGCCATGGTGTTATGCACACTCATCTGACCTTTTATCGAATTTAATTTCCGACACCCTGTTAATGTTTGCTTTATTTATTTATTACATATAATTCATACTAGGGGCTCAACATTATAAAAGAAAGTGATATTTTTTGTGTCATACAGAGTAGCCTATTGGAAAGATGATTGAGATCTTGCAATCTGCATAGTAAACATTTCATGTTGGTTGCTTGGTGCCAGGGACACACTAAGATACTCATCAATACAACAGACATACTTTAATCACTTTTTGTGATTCGTTTTCAACCAATAAATTTTCCAAGGTGCTATATTGGCCGGGAATCTAAGTCTTTGTTCCACCAAATGTCGTGTATGACCAACTCTGGCCTTTCAAATGCATTTCACCTTTAAGTCAGGCTTAGGATTGTGTGCGCAAAAGCTCATATCCCGGATCAAAGCTGTATAAAATGAATTAGTTCCTGTCCTACAAGGCATAAAGATACACGTATTCCCGTATACATTAATACATGTAAAGGGAATGTTCTTTGTGAAGGTAGGGAAGAGCATAGGTGGGGTTAATTCCAGGATGCAAGGGCTAGGGGAGAGAGTGGCGGGTAAAGAGTGTACTCACCCAACGTCAAAAGGCACTTAGCTCAACGACAAAGAACAAAAATGAGACCTCTGCTCCTCTCTTTGAAGACACTTGCACAGGAGTGGAGAGGCCTTGAATAAAATAATTGCAGCCGAAGGGAGGACAAGATGCGGGCTTTCCTGTTATTAGCGAGCGCGGATGT
>CM032230.1:120480000-120507500 GCA_019009955.1 Riptortus pedestris
CTCTATCTTGAATATTACCGAGATATTTGCATTTTTATGAAGTCTGTGGTCGGGTATAGTTCGGATTAGGTCGGCCATTTTCGTAACTTCTCGGCTCAGGTGGAAGCTTCTTCTAACCTTACCTGTCGTTCCTAACCTTACCTTACCTTCGTTACTTTGTGAGATTTATGCAAATATGTTCTGTTCATCCGCCCCCCCCCCCTTCTTTCGTTCTAGGATTACTAAAATTTGAGATATTAAAATATAAATTATTCTTACAATTCAGAAGCTGTTTCAGTTGGGAATTTATTTTAATTAACTGAAAGATTTCTCATTACCGTTTGTATTTAATCACCGTGGTGTTGTGTTACCAGTATGGAGAATTCTCTATTGTAAAACTTCACATGGGAAATCTGCTTAGTTTACGCAGCCCCTGCGTGACGAACTTTATTTTAGGGTTTGACTAAAGTTTATTTATTTATATTCACATCTTTTTGATATTTATTTTGTGTTTTTATTTATTGATACTAGCATGATTAATGACCATGTAGTAATGTATATATATTATTGACGTTGTTGTTTTTATGTGTTGCTCTGAAGATGGAGACAATAGTCTTCGAAAGCGCTTAGCGCAAAAATAAAAAAACTTGTGAAGAATTGCACATCATTTTTTCTGTATCTACGTTTAAGTTTTCATTATTAATTTTATTTCCAAGCTGAGGATTAACAAACTGCTATTGATAAGATGTTTACCGAGAGCGTAGTGAACAAAAACCAATCTCTTATATGATATAATGATAAACGGCCCTAAAGATACAATCAATTGATGACACATATAAACTTCATGGATTCAGAAAAAAAAATAACCTATTAAAAAACATGACCATTTTTTTTTTCTCGAGGCACGTTATTATACATCAAAAATCTCTCGTGGAACGTGTTGTTGTGTTTATACCTGTAATTAGAAAAATATGAAAAACTAAGTTTATGAAACTCCTGTCATATATTTTTTTATTTTAGAAAATACTGAATGTTCTTAATAAGGCAAAAGCCTTTTTGTCTGAAAATAGGTCGCCTTTTCTGAGATCCCAACAAAGGGCTGTCTCTAATTGGGGCCTAAACTCAGATTTTTAAATATTACACTCCTTCTATACATTTTTTTGTTCGCATCCCATATGTAGTTCATTTTATCCAATATTTTCACTAATGCCATTGTAAATACCTCGTTAATTAAATTTATTAATTAGTGACATATATGTGATGCAAGACAAGATTATAGAGGCTCAAAGGAAATATATTCCTTCCCAGAAGTATTAATATAAAAATTGTGACTTTTAAAATGATATATTTTGGTTATTACCACCATAGAGGTTTCGCCTATTGCCATTAAACCAATAGTAAGCCATAAATAATAAAATTAAACCAAGCATGCAATTGAGATCATTAGAATACAAAAATCATTACTAATGGAAAATTATATTTCAAAATACAAAGTTGTTCATTGTAGGGCTAAGCATATCTCTAAAACCAGTTTCCAACAATAATCAAAAAACATAAAATTAATAAAATTTAAAATGAATTACAGATGTAAAAGTTAAAAGATTATTTTTTTCCAATTACATAAACCAATGATCATATCAAGAACAAAAACAAATTTTGAACTATATGAAATAAAGTTCATTTATTTTCAACAATTTCTATGAGCAAATAATTATTTTTATTATTTTATTACTAATGCATTAAGTAGTTAATAAAAATCCTTAAGATAACGACAAGATAAAAAGAGGTTATTTTTAAAAGAAACGTTTCAATTGATTTTCAACACTCCATTATTCCTTAGAAGTCTTTATCTTTACTTGGGATTTCTTTATCTTCACATTTTCACCAACTGCCCAATAAGTTATAACTTTTTTTAAGGTTTTATTCCATCCTGGACTTGTGGTAGACTGTTTTAATAAGCAAAACAATTCAACTGATTAGTTCTAAAACTCTAATGTTAAAAAAAAACATATTAAAAAACAAATAATTTCCCCATGGATTCTGCAATAATCACATGCCACTCAACTTTGTCAGATAAAATTTTGAAAGAGAAAGCAACATTTTTTCAACATGAATAATATCCTAATGTTGTTTGATAGGGATTTCATTAAAAAAAAAAAAAAAAAAAAAAAATTCACCTGGGATAACCCAAGGAAATCCTCAGTCTTCCATCGCAGGTTATATATTTATGAAATAGGACTCAGTTTCACAAAGATATTACTTGTGAAGGAAAAGGAAGACTTTTCTAGGATTATCCTAGTTCAAAGGTTCCTCATTTCCCAGCAACATTCTTGTATGAAAAACGTTATCTGTAGGGTGGAAACAATATCTCCAGAAAATAATTAAAAAATAAATTTCATAACAATGAATACCTATTTCAAAAATATTTTCAATATTTGCTTTGATGTTTAATTCTAGTTAAATAAGTATTATGTAGTAGGGATTTTTAGTTTCTAGACCTGTAACGAATCACAAAATTGCAGCAAAAATATTTTTTAAGAAGAATTCCATCATGATTTGTGCCTTTCTACAGCGCAATCCAGTCGTAATACAATGATAATAAATTAAATTATTCCCCAATGGGGGAGGCTTACAAATTTTAATTAAAACAGCAGAATTGGGTTCTGATTTTTATTTTTAGAATGTGTATACAGAGTGCCCAAATGTAAACAATTAATACCAATTAAATATATTCTGCTAAACAAATGCGGCCTGAATTCGGAAGGGGAAAACACGTTTCAGCAGAATTTCTATTTTTATTTAAATACTAATGCCAACGGATTATGTAAATTAAAAACTTCCAAATGTATGAGAACTTTTTTATATTTTTAATGAACCCCTTTTACTTATTAAACTTTAATGAAGTTTTATAGTGGAACCTGGCCGAGAGGCTATATAAGAAACATTCCTTAATGCTGAATTAAAATATTATTTAGATCACCTGATGTAAATACATTGATTACACTGATATTAAAAACCGAATGTAATAAATGATTTACTAATCACATAAAATGAAGCCACTTGGAACTGATATATGAGAAAGTTTCTAAATAAGTGTAATCGAATATTCATCATTAAGGCTCCGTTCGCTTCGACGCGGGTTCTAAAAAGTTGATCCGTTCGCTTCAGTCCTTATTTATGTTTAATGGGCTCAAAAATTTATCGTAAATGTAATATTAAATGACGAAAAAACTTAAATATGCAAGATTGCAATAAGTGTCAGACTTCCGTCTACGAAAATCTGTTCAAAGAAATTTGAATATCCAAATCACAATTGGATAAGATGAATGTTACAGAGAGGTTACTGAAACCACTGTTGGGTTTTATTGGAGGAAAACCGATCACAATTCATGGGACTATTTTGAGCTTTCTGATGTTATGGCTTGGACTATAAATAATTTTATGGCTACCATCTTTAAAAATACCTCTTGGCAGAGGAGATAGAGAGTCTTATGCAATACGTTCAAACAGTTTACAGAATTTCTTTTTCGAAAAACGTTGGATCCACTCCAAAGGAAACAAATACAGGGTGGGGCAGAATGGACTCCCTAGTTTCAAACACTCACTGTAGAGCGCGCAGGTGGGTTAGCGGAGTGGGGATAGTGGCGTTAGGTCGGGGAAACGATGCCATTTTCAACCGAAATTGGAAGAATGTGGTCAGCAATATGGCACACAAGCTTTTTGGTTTCAACAGGACGGTGCTACGGCTCATACCGCTCTTCGTTCACGGAAAATCCTGCAAAGACTGTTTCCCGGCCGCCTGTGATCACCTTAAGTGGCGATGTTCCATGGCCCCCCTCGCTCCCCGGATTTGAGCCCATGCGATTTTTAGCAGATTTCCCTTAAGGGAAATCAGCTATTGAGGTCGTACTCATGACGCGATTTTCGAAACATTTCTTCAAATGTCCATCGATCCTACCCAGGAGATGACGAAAATGAGGTCCGTTCAAAATTATATATATATATATATATATATATATATATATATATATATATATTTGTTTGTTAACGCTCTAGCGGTCGCAATTTTTGTTTGATCGTTACGAAACTCGACATTTAACTGTTTTATGTAAAAAGACAGATCCAGTTCGTTAATGGCTAAACTCGGACTAGAGGGAGGGGGTTTAGAGGGGCGGATTTTTGAAAATTCAAAATATCTCCGTTATTATACATCGGATCGAAACATTGTATAGAACCAATCTTATTGCAAATTAAATTTACTATAAATATTGTTATATACATTTATTCTCTATCTTGAATATTAACCAAAATATTTACATTTTTATGAAGTCTGTGGTCGGGCATAGTTCGGATTAGGTCGGCCATTTCCGTCGGCTCAGGTGGGAGGGTTCTTCTAACCTTACCTTACCTTCGTTACTTTGTGAGATTTATGCAAATACGTTCTGTTCATCCGCCCCCCCCCCTTCTTTAGTTCTTGGACTACTAAAATTTGAGTTATTAAAATATAAATTATTATTCTAATTCAGTAGCCGTTTCAGTTGGGAATTTATTTTAATTAACTGAAAGATTTCTCATTACCGTTTGTATTTAATCACTGTGGTATTGTGTTACCAGTATGCAGATTTCTCTATTGTATAACTTCACGCGGGAAATCTGCTTAGTTTACGCAGCCCCTGCGTGACGGACTTTTTCTTTTTCTTTGGGGTTATCTCAAAGCTGAGGTTTACAAAGTTCGACCAAGGACCTTGGAAGCCCTTAAGGAGGCAATTACAGATGTCGTCGCTGGAATATCAGAAGATATGCTGAGAAGAGTTTTCGGAAACTTTTTTGAACGACTCAACATGTGCATCGCTCGCCAAGGTCGTCACCTGGATGAACTAATTTTCAAAACCAAATGAGAATAAAATGGCATTGAATGTAGTTTTGGGAAGTAAAAAGTTTGAGATTATCTTTATTTGTTCTTTCACAATTCATTCTTCAAATCAGGGAGTCCATTCTGCCCCACCCTGTATTTAAGGCTCTTGGTGTAGTAGAGAATTTATTAGGGTTAAATACAGTTTGACGACCAAGTCGAGGGATTAAAAGTAATGTTACAATGGCGGACAGAGTTATTGTTGAAAATAGAAGGGGGGAGGTGAATAATTTCTCTTGATATATATATATATATATATATATATATATATATATATATATATATATATATATATATATATTACAGACTTTTATGTTCCTTAGCCACCCCAGAGCGAGGGAGACTCCTCGTACTACCAGGAGGTCCTGAAATGAGTTGAGCCGGAAGGTCTGTGGACACCAGTTCACGCTGTCAACCTGCCTGTGGACGGGAGCTAAGGGAGTCAGGAATAATCGTTAGTAATCCCGAGGACTTGTCAGACGGATATACTCTTTAGACTCCCGCTGATTCATAAGCACTGCGACGCTAGCGCGCACTCGCAGCGAACTCGAGAACTAAATTTCTACCTTGGCTGAATTGAACCTGAGCCTATGTTTACCTTCAGCTTGCTGTCATTCCAGCACTTGGGAAATCTGCTTAGTTTACACAGGCCCTCGCGTCGGACTTTGTACGTTTTATGACCACTATGAATCATCCGATTGAGAATCGAGAAGGGGCAAGAGGGCATTGAGTGAGTGACGGCCCTTTGAAAAGGCCATTACAATAACTATATGCGGTATAATATAAACAGTAAGTCGGAGAGGGCGGTGGCAGTTACAATATATTATAGGTCTGGTGACACTATCAGTGAAGAGGCGCATTAACACTGATATTGGAGCTGATGGACGGCTCGAGTCCCTTCCCAAGCGGATACCTCTCCACTTTATCTATGTGGCTAATATGACAGTTATGATAGGGCTTATTTCAGCCCATGCTAATCCTGCCAACAATAAAGCCACTCAAACCTATAAACGGCTAATTCCATCAACCGCTGCAATTTAGCAGATTTCCCAAAAGGATTTCGAATAACTTCTTCAAATGTACATCGACTCTAACGGGGAAATAATGTAAATGAGGTCCGTTTACAATATATATATATATATATATATATATATATATATATATATATATACACACACACACTCAACCGCAAAAAAAACCGGACACTTCATTTTTGTCGTATTAAAAGCTAATTTTCAACAATAGATAAAACTCAGATTAGATTTATTTGTCGTGAAGTTGATCTATTCTAAACTGTAGTCATTAATTGCTAGATAGTACACATATAGTCTCTACATTCAACACCTAGAAATTGATCCCGTGAGCAGGTAAAACCAATTTTCACGGTAACGAACACAACGGAAAAAGTGGGCCAGAAGGATATGCAGTGGTTTCGCACTGCTTTCTACATCAGAGCATCCAAAAAAATTATATTCATACCAATAAAGGTAGTAGCAAAGACAATTCCTCTCTAGGTTAGAGTTATTAGGTAGCCACTTCTCCTTAGACTATCCTGCATAAGATGACATTTTTTTATTTTTATTTTATTTATCACATCAAAAGTGACTTGCCCATTACAATGTCAAATTTCAATAATAAAAGAATGAATAAAAATTTTATGAATGAACATAGAACTAAATTAATTAAAAGCTGACTAAAGATAAACATTAGCCAGTAGCAGATTTAATCTACCTTCCAGTCTTGCCCCACTCATATGTTGTAAGTGAGAATTTAGACCAGGAGGGGTATATATATATATATATATATATATATATATATATATATATATATAGTAGATTTATACACTGACCAACTACTATAAATGAACATTGTATGAGCCATAAGGACAATTATTTTATCCCCGATGCATTTCGAGTGTTCAAACTTCTTCTCAAGGGGTTAAGTCTATACGAATTCAGAAAATAAGTTTGTTAATTACATTGTTTTATAGATTATATATATTAACCTCTTTGAGCTCTAAAAATTTTCGGTTGTTCGTTACCCAACTCGATATTTAATCGATTTACGCAAAACTAAAGATCAAGTTGGCCAAAAGCTGAAATCTGTCCAATGAGGGGAGGGGGAGGTTAACCCTTTCCACTCCAAAGTCGAGTGCCACTCGACACTGATTTTGTTCCACTAGCTCCACTGTCGAGTGATACTCGACATGGTGTAATACCTCTCTTTGCGGAAAATTTTAAAACAGGAGGGATTTTTGTTACTGAAATGTTTGAGTCACGAATGAATGAAACATATTCTAGAATCGTAAGATACTATACTTCAATTAAAGCCTTGGAGTGGAAAGGGTTAAAGGGAAAGTTAAATTTTGATAAATCGATATATCTCCATTACTGTGAAAAAGTTGGAAAAAGGGAATATTAACGAATCTTGTGGAAAATGTAATTCCCTATAATTATTTTTCTATACAGTTTTTTTTTCATCTCTAATATTAATGGAAACATTCGAGCGTTTCAGCATTCAGTCCTCAATATACAGCCACTTCTACCCATTTCATATGAACAATAATAACAATTAAGGGAGGTTTATAAGTGAAAATACGAATCATTCAATTAATTTTCGAGTAGTAACGAAATACAAAAATACAATTATAGAATACCACATTTTCTAACAAGATTCGTTATCAACATCTTCCGACCAAATATATTTAATGGATTTTTTTTTTTTTGAAAAGAATAAGACGTACTTAATTATCGCTTAATGATATGTTTATTTACTGCTAGAGTAGGAGCCGGGGGGGAGGGGGTTTACAAAAGTTGTTAGCTAAAATTTTGTACTCTACTCCCTCTAAGTCCCCTACCTCCTGAACGACTTTAAGAATTAAGCTTGATCTTTTGGTAATACCTAAAACTTTTCATGGCTATGGTAAGAGAAACATAAAGAACAGGATTACAGGCAAGAAGATAGGTTGATAGGCTCCAGGCTGCAGAAGCACAAATGCTCTACTCGTGAAGGCAATGCATGTAAAACTAAATGAGGTAAGTTAAATAAATTGCATGTTTAAAATGAGGTTATGTTAGATAAATGACATGGTTTAAATGAGGTTAGATAAAGTGCATGGTTTGATGTGGCTAATGCAGCTGCATGCACTCCTGCAATATATATAGGCCATTAAACGAAATTTATTTCGTATTTGTACCCTGCATATAATTGAGTGTAGGTGTGTGTATGTGAATTATGAATACAGAAAGAGATACCACTCAAAAAAAATTGGTTTATAATAAAAGAAAAGAGTTTCGCCAAACATCACTTCCTTGGGCCTGTTGTTTATCTAATTCATGCTCTTTTTTTTTCTTTCTTTACCGAGGGCGGGTTAATCTCAGGATTGTAGTTTGAGAGGGTGGAAAATGCAGGGGGTTGTGAATGATGAAAAAATGATTAGGGAGGGAAATGAGAGGATAGGGGAGTGGAGCATGACGTGGATTAGTAGGAAGGGGTGTTGGATTGGGGGACTCGATTGGATTAAGGGGGGAAACATCCCCTACAAATGGAGGGATGAAGTGGGGTAAAAGAGTAAATAAGAAAATGTATTTAGGAAAATTATACCCCGTACCAAAAGAGTATTAGCATACTGTCCAATGTGAATATAGCCAGTGCGTGGGTGAGTAATCACTGCTACATATAACAGGTAAAGTAAAAAATGTTATGTGAAAATAAAAAGAAACATGACATTTTGAACTTTTACATATTTATAAAATTGTGATTGTATGCACCTAGAATTCATTTGTATATTTCGGATTTTAATTAGAGTATGTCTGACTTTTTATTTTAGCATTTAGGTGACAGTTGACATTTTGGAAGTTCTATAAGCTGGATGACAGTTTGCTGAGTGGTTGTCATTTATAATTAAGGCCAAAGGTCAAGCATTTATCACGCCTACAATCTATAGTAATTGAGATTAACAGATTACACTTATTTTAAGTAGATTTTACACTTATTGTAGTTGTACTCATGACAAGATATTTTACTACGTGTACCATACAATTATTGTAAAATAATATGTTTAAATAGGTAATGATTTTGTATACGATAGGGCTCATAAATGTTTTGTTGAAAAAAATCAAATAAATGGGAAAAAAAAACAAAAACAAATAATATACGTAAAGAAAGAACAAACCATCAATCAATGTGATGAAAAAATGTAAAATACAAAATAAAGAAGAGGTGAAACAACCCAATAAAATATTAATTGGACTTCATTGAGAAAGTTATGCTTCTTTGTTCAATTGTTCAAGATGTAGGGAAAAAAATGGAGCGGTAGACTTACCATATTACTCTTTAAGTAAAATGGTTAAAACGTCCTTAGTTTGTAAAACGACTAAATAAAAGTGGACAATTTTTAGAGGAACTGCATGTATATTTCATACACACGCGCGCGCACACAGAAAACACACGTCTGTAAACGTACTGACTGTCCTAATTTTTGTTTCATCATTACCAAACTCCGTATATAAATGTTTTATGTTGAACCAAAGATTAAGTTCATTAACGGCTGAAATCGGACCAGGGGGAAAAAATATTTACATTATAGGAGCTAATTTAATGTCATTAAATACTATTAATGTTAAATCTTCTTTTATACTTTTACTATATTGACTGATGTTATTGTATTTAGCAGATTTCCCCTTAAAATCAGCTAATGAGGTCGTACTCATGACGCGATTTTCGAAAACTTTCTTCAAATGTCAAGGGGGTTTAGAGGAGGAGATTTTCGAAAATTCGAAATATCTCCGTTATTATGCGTCGGATCGAAAACTTGTATAGAATTAATCTTATTGTAAATTAAATGTACTATAAATATTATCACATTTACATTTATTCTGTATCTTGAATATTAACCGAGATATTTGCATTTGTATTGTGTGTATGTTCCCGACTCTCCGCCGAGAGCTCTGGTGGCCGTTTTCAGAACTATTCGTCCCTCGTGAATAGGTTTAGAGACCCCTTCCTACTACAGCTGTTATTAGGCGGATTTCTCTATTGTAAAACTTCACGTGGGAAATCTGCTTAGTACACGCAGCCCTGCGTGACACTTTTTTTTTTTTAAATTTTCAGCCTTCAGTAAATCCTCTCTTTTAGTCCTTGTACTTGAAGTGAATATATTCTGAAACGCCGTTTTCCATAATATTCCTAATATTCTTTTCAACAGATCATTTCTAGATGAGATATAAGCAAATGTATTACGTAATGAGGTCATAAATTCAGATTTTATAGACCACTCATTTATATAATGGAAATTGGTGAATATATGAGCAAGTGGGAACCCTGCTTAGATTATGCAGCCCCTGCGAAGGACACCCAATTTTTTCCAGTTAGTTTTGATGAAGTTAGAGCTGATGACAGTGGGAATGCTACTTGGACAACGTGTTTCGTGGTTAAAAGATCATAACGAGGCTTTTCTTGTAAAATGTTACAAGGGAAAGAAAATATTGGAAAAGGATTGTGAGGTTGAGTGGGGGGGGGGTGTTGTAAGGGAGTATAAAGTTTGAGGGAGAACAATAAGAAGAAGCTAGGTAATTAATAATGTAGAGGTTGGACTGTGGGCCGTCGGCCTAAACTCATTAGGCACCACTGATCCCATCACTCTTGGTATTGATCGGCTTTTATAGGCCTTTTTCTCCACCTTCGCCCCAATTTAAAAGAGCCATTTCAGCAAGAAGTACACGTTGGGCGCAAAATTGAAAACTAGCCCCTCTTTCTGGAGTCGATCTGAAGAAAACCACCTTAATAGCTTCATGGGTTAAAGTTTGCCTGTCTAGATATTTTTTTTTTCAAAAAGGCAAGCAATCTGCCGAGGACCGCCGAAAGATATGAGGCGTGTATGGGGACGAAGCCATAACAGAACCTGCTGCACAGAAATGGTTTGCCAAGTTTCGTTCTGGAGATACGAGTTTGGGCGATTTACCCCGCAGTGGTCAGCCAATAGATGTTAACTCGAGTGATATCAAGGCACTGATCGAGCAAAACCCGTCGCTACGAGAAATCGCGGATACAATAGGAATCCGTCCTATTTTCAGGAATCCTTCCCTTTATCATGTTTGAGTGTCACACAAACTGAATGCGGCAAACCGCATCTCAATCTGCATATCTCTCCTGAACCTGCTTGAAAGAGACACCTGACTCAAACGTTAGTGACGGGCGTTGAAAAGTGGATTATTTATGGAAATGTAGTGTGTTCAAGATAGTGAACAACTGCTGGTGAGCCGCCGAAAGCCGGCATAAATATGAAAAAATATTATTTCTGTCCATATGGTGGGATTATTGCGGTATGCTGTCTTACGAACTACTTCCTCAAGGAGAAACGAAAGTTTCGAAGGTCTAACGAAATTCGTCCAAGCATTGCAAACAGAAACGGCCAGAACTGGTCAATCGCAAAGGTATGGTTTTTCACTAATACCACGCTAGACCCCACTCTGTAATGATCACAGAGCAAAAATTAAGGCTACTTGGCTGGGATGTTTTGCCCCACCTTCCATCGGGTATTCTCCGGACTTTGCTCCATCGGACTACCACCTGTTACGGATCCTCAAAAACAACAGGAAGTCCTTTGCGGATCAGAGATATGTAAAAACGTATCACGATGAGTTTTGCCTCTAATCCCCAGACGTTTTCGAGAGCGGAATTATGAAGTTATTGGAAGATAGTAATTGGTAATCAATAAAAACGGTAATTCTTAGATTTTTTTTAAAAAAAAATTGTTAATTTCACCCTCTATAAACTGAACGAAATTATGAAACTACCCCATAGTAATCAATAACTACGTCCATACTTAACACCACAGTGGCAGACTTACCTTGAGCCATTTGCAAAATACTATCATTAGGACCTTTCTTCTGCACACGTTTCCAGCCAATATTCATATCTTACTCGACTGCTATCTTGGTCCACTGTTCTTATGTAAAGCATACATATAAAAAAGCATTAAAGAATCATGAAATTCTTGAGAAATTTCACAGGGGCAAAAATGTCGGCTAAAGGGGGGAGTTGGCGAGGAAAAGCAGGTAATTGTTAGACATTTCGAGGGGAGTAGGTGCTTGCGATTAAGGCGGTTAGCAAGGTCAGTTGCAGTAAAAAGCTTAAAAGATAGGGCTTTAGTACGGGGATATAAAGGGCTTCACCGGGGGCCTTGGACGGGGGGGAGGGCTTGTTACAGAGGACCTTTCTTGTTATGGAGGCTCTTTCTTGTTAGCGCCGTCACATTCCCCAGACTCAATTCGTTACTTTTTTTTTCAGCTGTTCTCCTCCCGCTTACCACTCATCACTTCACAACTCATTTCTGCCTCCGCTTCTCTGTCAGCATTCTTCGCTTTCAGAGGAAACGGCTCCAAAGTCGAGCAGAACCATGATTAGGCTGATGATGCCAATGGTGGCGAGGGCTCTCAGAGGTCTTGACTTCTTTCTGTGTTTTCAGGCGTTCTAACGATCCAAAGTGTTTCTTTTTTAAGACTCTCTCTCATTACCTCACTCACTCACTCACTCTCTTTCTCTCAATGGAGAAACAGTCCCAATTTTCTTCTAGAACATTAAACAATTATTTATAAAAGCTCGTCATGCAGGGGCTGCGTTAACTAAGCAGATGTCCCACTTGCAACACGTATTTGCATTTATCTCAAGACGAAAAAAAGTTCAATGTGAACAATATTTGTTATTTATTCTTCAAATAAAGTTCTTCATAGTAGCTTATTGTTAATATGACATGAGTAGGAGTGTGGATTTACAAAAGGCCGAAAACTAAAAAAAATGCAAATATCTCGGCTAATATTAAAGATAGTGAAAAAATGTACATAAAAACATTTATCCAACATTACTTTTACTATAAGATTGGTTCTATACAAATTTTCCATCCGACGCATAATAACTGAGATAATAAGAATTTTCGAAATTCCTCCACTCTAACCCCCCCCCCCACTCCGCTTTTATCCGTTTACGAACTTGATCTTAATTTTTACATAAAACACTTATTTATCGAGTTTGAGAAAATTGCGTTGTTGGTCGAAACAAAAATTGCGACTGCTAGAGCGGTAACAGACTATTATATATATATATATATATATATATATATATATATACACACACACACACACGCACGCACACACACACACAACTATAGATTATTTATAATTTTGAACGGGCTTCATTTTCATCATCCCCTAGGTAGGATCGATGGGTCTTTGTGGATCTTATTCAAAAATCGCGTCATGAGCACGAACGTACCATAACTTTTTTTCTTATAGGTCCCAATAGCACTTCAGTATTGACTATAGCAGTCAATATTCCACTGAAAATTAAAGTTACCTAATTCACCAGTCACTATCTAAAGTCGGGTAAGGGGTAAGTCAAGGGGATCTATAGTACTTATATCTGAGATAAGTGATTATTTCTAAACACTTCATACCTCCATATTTCTTTTGAATAATCAATTATTTCGGACAATTATGAGTTGCTTTCAAATTTTACTAAAGTTTCGAAGTTATTGTTCCACAGGTGAGTGCTAATATGAATCATAAATATTTGTCATTGTCAGTGACAGATATACCTTATTCATCTTCTTGATAATTAAGAATCTCAGCACTTGCAAGTGTCCTAAACCAGTTTAAGTTATATAACACGAACAGCTCATTTTATATCTCCAACAAGCAAAGTCTATTCACCTTAATAGAGAAAACTTTGACAGGCTTGCCAACTGTATTACTTCTTAGTGAGATCCTGCGGATCCTCCAACTTCTGTGATCTTTCGCAACGACAAAGACTATTCTTAGGTTCTGCTCTACAAGGTGATTTGTTTTATTTGTCCCACTATATCTCAGTGTATCCCAGAGGAGAGCATTAGGAAAATTGTATGTTTTAATCCCAATGCAACTCGGGTGAGTAATAGTGCCATACCTTTTCCTCTCAGACTATGGACCGTGCATGATGTATGCAAAGAGTCCTTCCATATTTGCACATTCATAATATAAATTATATTATACAACATAAAATTTTCTTTTCTATATAAAATTTAATATACGTAGAAGGATTCTTTATTATCTTTCAGGCATGGGTCTTTTAATCATAAAGAACAGGAACCCCAACCCTAATGATTGCGATTTCTTTTTTTAATAAAACTATAATAAAAAAGTCCGTCACGCAGGGGCTGCGTGAACTAAGCAGATTTCCCATGTGAAGTTTTACAATAGAGAAATCTGCATACTGGTAACACAACACCACCGTGATTAAATACAAACGGTAATGAGAAATCTTTCAGTTAATTAAAATAAATTCCAAACTGAAACGGCTTCTGAATTGTAAAAATAATTTATATTTTAATAACTCAAATTTTAGTAGTCCAAGAACTCAAGAAGAGGGGGGGGGCGGATGAAAAGAACGTATTTACATAAATCTCACAAAGTAACAAAGGTAAGGTAAGGTTAGAAACGACAGGTAAGGTTAGAAGAAACTTCCACCTGAGCCGAGGATAAACGGCCGTCCTAATCCGAACTACAATAGTCCTAATCCGAACAATATATATATATATATATATATATATATATATATATATATAATTTTGAACGGACCTCATTTTCGACATCTCCTGGGTAGGATCGACGGGCATTTGAAGAAATGTTTCGAAAATCGCGTCATGAGTACGACCTCTATAGCTGATTTCCCTTAAAGGAAATCTGCTAAAAACATTACTAATAGCTGAGGACAGCTCTATTCACTAATTTTGGGTATAATATTGCAGTGTTTCTATAACTATTAACTGATGAAAACACTGTCAAACTATAACTAAACTAGAACACATTAATTTGCGCTTTCTCCGTTGCACTTTGATTTTCTTGAATTAGCTTCCTTAAGTCCTTGCTGTTTGTTTTAAATGTTGAAATACAGGTCATATTAGTTTTTTAATGCTAATCATAAAAGCTCCAGAGAGAGAGAGTAATGCAAATAAAAATGCTTGGCAATTTGTAAACGTCAAGGGGTTATGTGTAGCGTATGTAATTATTTTATTGAAATGTAAAATAAACCACTAATCATTAGTCAATCCATTAACTGGATGAAATATTAAACAAACTACTTCTAAGCTACATTTTGGTTTCAGTCTCAGAGGATAAGCACTATCATTTTTCACAATAATCTCGAATCTAGAGTACAACTTATTATTAGTTTAAAATTTTTACTATGAGTCATTGTCGTCGACCAGAAAAGAAAAAAATAATAATAGAAATGACCATAGACCATGTTCAATATTTCCACAGGGGAAAATACATCAACTGGAAAAACATCAAGGATAAACCGTATTTTTCTTTCGTCGAATCCCTTGAAGAGATTATTTATTTTTCTCTGTTTCGCTAATTGGAACAAGAGAAAAAAACAGACCTTCTGTCCTCTCCTTTCTACGTAATTCTTGTTATTTTGTTTAACCAAATCTTTTCTTTTGTTTTAGAATTGTTTTAAGTTTTATTAGAAAGTGATTCATTTTCTTTTTAAGAAAACAAAACTTGGTTCCCGCTTTCTAGGAATATTTCTGTTAGTTCTTCTCATTTCTTTAACTTAAGCTTATTCGAATATAAAAAGTTCCAGTGTAGCGTTAAATGCGATTTTAATTGTATAATAGATTTCTTTAGAATTCAGAAACATCAAGTACAAGAAGAAATTTAGGTATACAACAGGAAAGAAACGCCATGATGTCATATCTCGTCACCATCAACTCAATTAAAAAAAAAACAATGTTATGTATCAACACTACATATCTTCTAAGGCTATTTGCGGCGGATTATCTACAGGTTATCACCCTTTTCTAGACAGGGTGGGGCTAAGGATTTTATTTTATGATGTGCTCACTAAATAAATTACAATTTCTCAGATTAGAGTCTAACCCACGACTCTTGGTTATCATCAGTAACATAATAGGATAAATGTATACTTGTCCTAAGACCCCACTACAAATTCATGCTATCGACAAATATCGCAATAAACAAAATTGTCCCAAAACCAATAAAATTTGCATATTTCGGTCAAAAGTGTAAAACATGAAACATTCCTTTTAAGATAACTTAATTCTCATATTTTTTTTTTTTAAAATATGCTTTTATAAATCTGCGGGGCTCAGGTTAGCCATGCGAGTTAAAGCGTTGGCCTTTATCTCACATGGTAAACCTAGAGTGGCGAGTTCGATTCTTGCCTGGGCAAAGGAAATTATTTAGTGACGAAATTCATTAAATAACGTCCTAAAATCCCACCCTGGCTAGAAAAGGGTGGTAACCCGTAGATAACCCGTCCCGATTAGCCTAAGTTGCAAAAAGTGGACGGTAATAAATAATAATTTAATAAATCTGTTAACTAAAACTGAACTAAAAGGTTCAAATTCTAGATAAGAAATAGTGTTACCATTGTACTATGTACCAATTCATCGTAAAATACAAAGTCCCACCCTGGCTAAAATACCATTGTACCTAGTTGACAACTCGTTACTATTAGCATCGCTGTAGCATAAAGTGGGGTTCCATAATAATGAAGAAAAGAAATATATATTTTACATGATTTTATAAAATTTTACGGACATAAAATAAATCAACGAATTTAAACTAAACTTTCAAAAAAAAATATGTATAGTAAGGAAAAACGTCACGGAGAAAGCAAGGAAAATTAGCAGAAAGTAAGGAGCAGACTATATATATATATTGAATAGTTTATAAATTTCAGTTCTCCAAATTCTTTTTCGTACTGAAAGAATGATTTAGAACAGTGATGGGCAACGAGATGCCCTTTAAACAAGTTTTTGCGGCCCCCCAAGCGTTTATAAAATCGAATTAATTTTATCGACTTTTTCCATTGAATATATTGTTACAAAATATATTTATATATGTAGATATTTTTTTTTGTGCGGCCCGCCAAAAAATTCTAAAATTTAAATTGGCCCGTTGATTCAAAAATTTGCTCACCCCTGATGCAAACTGTTTAGTAACCGAAAACGATAGTCACCAAAATCCTGAATGCCTCATATAATATTGTTTATTAAATGTTCTAGATCCCAAGTAGCATAAAGTGAGTGTACGTTTTATATATATATTAAACATTTTTAAATTTTATACGGATTATTTGTACTATTTGTTTTGTTTACAAACTCGGTGTATTTTTGCCAGAGAAAGCTTGAAAAAAAACCTTATAAATAATTTATAAAATAAGATGGTGGATTGGAGGGTGAGAATATTCTCCTCCCTCAGGGGTTGTTTTTAGCAGCTGTTTTGATTAAATTGTAATATTTAAATCCGCTGGCTAATTGTGACTGCAGAAGTTGTAGAATGAGATTCCACCCATAGGTCATGACTTTTGGGATAAGGTAGCATTAATCAAAAACATTTATCAAAAATTAATTAAGAAAATCTTTCTAAACAGGAAAAAAATTTATCAAACTTTTTTTTTAGTTTAATGTACAACCCTACTAATTCATAGCAATGTTCTTGTAATTTAGAAGACGTAACAAAACAAAGTTTTCTTTGACTCAACATTAAAAAAACAACTTTTACTTTTGTCCCTAATAATACTTGAGGTTTTAATGGCTTTTAATCACGGCTCAATTAACAATAAATTATGCCAATAAGCTATTTATCGTATTCAACATTTTTAAAGCTTTAGGATTTAAAAAGTAGAATTAATAAGGCTTTATTCCAACAATGTATTATCACAAGTTTCAGCCCCCCTCCCCATTCAAAAGTTAAAATACTCGACTGCTTTCATGATTCTACTAAAACCCAAGAGGAAGTAAAAACATAAGGTAGGACAAAAAGAAGTGGTGAGTTTTTAAAAAAGGAAATTTTAGAATACGAGAGACCTCAAATTACATTTTTTTTTCTTTTATAAAATTTCCTTAAGAGAGAAACTGAAGTGATTGAAAAACAAGCAGCTTATAGAATGCAAAATGAGTCAAATTTAGTAAAATACCGAAACTTGTTGTTATTATTTATTAGCATCTACATATGGCAACAAAGGCTAATTGGGACGGGTTATCTATAGGTTACCACCCTTTTCTAGCCAGAGTGTGTCTAAGAATTTTATTTAGTGAATTACGTCATTAAATAAATTCCTATAGCCCAGGCAGGAAACGAGCTCGCCACTCTAGGTTTACCATGTTAGATAGAACCAACGTTTTAACTCACATGGCGAATCTAAGGCCCGCCAAAACTTGTTAGATAAGAAAAAAAAAAGTCCTGGGCTGCGTAAACTAAGCAGATTTCCCATGTGAAGTTTTACAATAGAGAAATCTGCATACTGGTAACACAACACCACCGTGATTAAATACAAACGGTAATGAGAAATCTTTCAGTTAATTAAAATAAATTCCAAACTGAAACGGCTTCTGAATTGTAAGAATAATTTATATTTTAATAACTCAAATTTTAGTAGTCCAAGAACTAAAGAAGAGGGGGGGGGGCGGATGAAAAGAAACGTATTTAGTTTTTCACGAGTGCCGAACAGTTAAGAAAACGGCCGACCTAGCTCTTGGCAGGAAACTCATCCGCCCAGATTTCATAAAAATGCAAATATCTCGGTTAATATTCAAGATAGAGAATAAATATATGGAACAGTACTTATAGTAAATTTAAGTAGCAATAAGATTGATTCTATACAATTTTTCGATCCGACGTACAGTAACGGAAATATTTCGAATTTTCGAAAATCCTCCCCTCTAAACCCCCCCTCCCACTGGTCCGATTTCAGCCATTAACGAACTTGATCTTTCTTTTTACATAAAACGACTAAATATCGAGTTTGGTAACTATCAAACAAACATTGCGACCGCTAGAACAGACAAATATATATATATATATATATATATATATATATATATATATATATATATATATATATATATATACAGTTTTGAAAGGACCTCATTTTCATCATCTAGTAGGTACGATCGATGGACATTTGACGAAAAAATATCGAAAATTCCGTCATGAGTACAACCTCAATAGCTGATTTCGCTCAAGAGAAATCTGCTAATAACTAAGGAACAAACATCCAATTTTCTGTGCAATTACACTTCTCTGGAAGGCAGTGCCAGTGAGTTTAGTTTTTTAGTGTGTATCTGAATAAACTAGGTTCCAGCGGCAATCTTGAAGAGACCTAAAAATTTAAATCGCTTTCCTTGATTCAGGAAGTCCCTAGAGCCGACCGCCCACGAGCCGATCAATGGCAAGGCACAAGGCGATTTATTTCTCAAGGGAAATTGACCAACCTCCGTCCAGGACCTGGAAGTCAAATTGAGATTTAAGGCCGGGCTCGGTTTGATCAAATGAGAAATAATTCGACCCAAGAACAGAAAGGTCGTGAGCCCTAAGAAACAATAAAGATAAATTTATTTAGCAAATTTGATCCAGATATTTATTTTATTTAGACTTCTGACGTACAAAGCTTATCAATGCTGTTTATCACTAAATGACAGACAGACGTGATTCATACTTCAATTATTCGTTTTATAAAGTATCAAGACCATGTGGAATAATTAACAGTACAGCAGAATGGACAAATGGTCACGCTAGAATTTCTTATAAAACTGAGGACCATATTTTAGAAAAGGTTTAATAAAACAAACCTAACACTGTACATTTCATGTTAAATATCAATTTTATACACGGACCAACTAATATATACCGCTCTAGACTAAGTAGATACTCTTAATGTAATATACAAGAGACCTAAAAACTGCAAATAATACATTTGCCTAAATTATCAGTAGATAATAATGTCAAAAATGTTTTTCAGATTCTAAAAAATAATGGTAAACATAAAAATAAATTACTATAAATTAGGTAGATAGAATTCTACCGGCTGTGAATGATTTCAAATTTATTCAATAACAAGACAAGCTCTACATAAATTGTTACCTGGCCAATTATATATAAATAGCATTGCTAAAGTATTAGCAATCAATAATTTTTCCAGTAACTCAAAAAATAAAAATAGACCATTCAAATATACTTAATTTTAAGGAAAAAGAGATATAAAGAAGGAAGACTGCTACAGAATAACCTTTATCAAAATTAGAGGATTTTTCAGGAGGTTGAAAACATAAGATCCTGTGAAACATTATTTAAAAATACCAATATATATATATATATATATATATATTCTCATTGTAAATCTCTTTCAACTAATTCTTTTCCATCGTTTTTTAAAGATACTAACATTAAGTTGTCGAAGTATTTCACTTCGAAGTAAAAAGATGCCGAGAGGTTAAGCTATGCAGAATGTAAGATATTTTAATTGTATACTTTTGTGCGGTTAATGCCCAAAAAAAATTAATACATACGTATGTATTTGACTTATTTAAAATTTTATTTAATTATTCAAGTTATTCTGGTCAATATCTTGTGTACTTACGAAAGAGAAGAATCTTTTGGAAAATGGGAAATTTTCCTAGTTTCATGTACGTATTTATTTGCTGGCACAAATTCAATCGGTGTACACCGTATTCATTTCTTGTAATCGTATCCAATTACCCAAATGGTAAAATAAGCTTTAAATTGAATTTTCAGTTTGTGTTCCAATTACATTTCTAAAAACAAGTTTGCAATTAAGCTATTTTCCTCGTTTTGTAATAAATTTTGTAAAGTCTCCTCCAAATGGACATTTATATATTCCCCCATTTGGAAAGTCAGAGTTCCCCTAAAGCCCAGAATTGCCAACCAGGGCGAAGTACCTCCGAAGAAATGTGAAGATAGATATATATTTTTTTTTACAGCAGCTGTAAAAGAGAACCCGAACGAGAAACTTACATTACCGGAATCAACGAGAATAGCTCATAAAAGCTTTCGAGCTGCTTATCAGGTTAGCAGCAGTCGGAGCCGAGTATTATACGAAAATGAAGGAATGATCAAAGAGAGCCGATACTCGGAGAAGGGGCTGAGCACCCACTCAGACCCGCACATCAGGAGTGCCAGGGGGGAGCGGAAATGCGTAAACCTCCATTCTTTATTTCCACGCTCCGAATCAAGTTCCAATTCGTAGTATAAAAGGGCGCAGTCCCAGAAATTGACTGAATTTAAGCAGCAGACCCCTGGTGCTATTTGCTCATGCTATTATGCTAACAAGAAAAACAACTAAGCACACTTGAAATTGTTAAACATAATATTCCTCAGTTTTAAAATATTGATCACCAGATTTTCCGGCATAATGGAAATTGGTTATTTATTATATTTAATGGAGCTTCGCAGCTTTGGCGATGTTGCTTTAAACAAAAACTTCGTAACTTGAAAAAACAAAACAATACAAAAAAATTAACAAAATTAAACAAAACAGAAATGGAACACAAAACAGATGAGGAGCACAAAACGTAAAAGGAACACAGAACATAAAAGGATCACAAGACATAAAAGGATCACAAAACAGAGAGAAAACACGAAAAACAGAGATGAAATCAAAGAGAAGAAATAGAAACGCAACACAAAACAGAACTGTAAAGTAAAAAACAAATAGAACACTAAAGGAGAAATTAAAAAATAAAAAAAAAACTGGATGAAACACAAAAACGGAACTGGAATTCAAAAAACAAAATGGAACTAAAAAAACAAGAATGGTAATCAAAAAACAAAAATGGAACAAAACAAAGAACAGAATAAATGAACAAGAGAACAAATATTCAAAGCTAGGTACAAAACTGAAAATCGAAACTATTGACATTGAACATTAGGGAAATCATTAATAAAATATTTAAATATTAAAAAAATAAATCAATAATTAAAATAAAATCGGTGTATAAAATGAATAAAAGACATTTAAAATGATTAAGGTTTAGATAATATATAAGTTGTTACAGGTGACTATTTACATAAAACACTGTATCTCCCTAATACACACACGAGTGAGTGAAAACTCATACATCCACACACAAGTCTCACGCGTACATGTAAATTATAAAATTTAATTTAAAACGCAAATATTAATTGTAAATAGATTATAAGTTACCAAAAATGATTTATTTATTTAAATATATATACTATCGTGATCTACAGGCTCATCTCTCTATTGTAGTTGCAACCACTCTTTCAGGGCTCCCCTTTTCATATTTATAAAATAATAATAATATACCCACCGAAATAATTAAGATTTTGACGTCTACAAATACGATTGTCCAGGCCTACCTCTACCCCTATGTCCAAGTGCCTTACCTTTAAATGCATTTGTGATGAAATTGTTTTTCCACATGATATGAGCAAGAAGATTCACTCTCCTTTTTTTCCATGGCTTAGATAAGTCATCTACTTTCACTTACCTTATTTAGAATTTCCACAATAGATTTTTTTGAGTCCGACCAGTCTAGTGAGTCTACGACAGATCCACATCTCCAATGGGTCTATTTTATTATATCCCCGTATGTAATTCGGTATGCACTCAGGAGAAAGAAACTTATAAATTCACTATGTCGAACAAGTGCCGGGCCCACAAAAGTAATTCATCAAAGATTATTGAGGGATTCTTGAAATTTCAACTTAAAGATTATCTATGAAAGGTCAATAAGGCACACTCATACAAGGAGAGTAAGGGAAAATATTAGGAAGACAATTATGAATACCAACACTATAAAAATAAGCAATTGAATAAATTGGCTAGCTGTGTTGAATTCTGCAAGCTGCAATAGAAAGTAATTATTTTTTTGTAAAATGCTAAGATTGTATTGATTTCAACATTTTGGCCTTGGGGACGACTTGTTGCAAGTTTGTGGTGTCTGCCTCCACCGTCAGACACTCATACGAGTGTCTCTCTCTCTCTCTCACTCTCTCTCTCTCTCTCTCTCTCTCTCTCTCTCTCTCTCTCTCTCTCTCTCTCTCTCTCTCTCCCCCTCCTCTCTCTCTCTCTCTCTCTCTCTCTCTCTCTCTCTCTCTCTCTCTCTCTCTCTCTCTCTCTCTCTCTCTCTCTCACTCACACACACACGCTCTCTCTCACTCTCTGATCTTCCCCTTCCAAATTTCTGAAAAGTGCCACGCTTCATTTAAAGGTTCTTTTTTTCGAAGGATTCCGAAACAACTGTTAATTTGGACGGTAAACAACCTTCTATAAAAATGGGATCTTTAAAGTTTTATACGTGCCATAGGTTTCCTTTTTCTTTCATTAGCACTACCGAATGTATGTGACATTAGTCTGTAAATTGTATGAAAAAAATAACAAATGTAAGACATTTAAGTACATAATGAAAAAAAAAAGGGGGAGACGAGGTAATCAACAAAACGAATTGTTGTAATAAAGTAGAAGATTATAGGGTGTGTTCTATGTAATAACTTACAAGCACTTTCATTTATAAGATGTTTTTTTTCCCTTATCACAATTTACACAGAAAAGGTAATGAATTTGACGTTTTAATTAACAGATAAGATTCTTTCATAAAAAAAGTCTTTATGACGAAATTTTCTTTTAATATTAAAATGCAGGCAGGGAATCTCATGAAAATGTTCAGTATAATACCGCGTTTTTCATAAAATATTTAGAAGGCGATACGCAGTGAAGAACAAAATAAAATAAAAAAAATTTTATTAAGGACATTATACGACCTAAATTTCCGGAAGTCATTTGGCAAATGTTAACGCCTAATAAAAAGAGTCGTATGCTTAGAATATATTTGTAATATGTATAATTCATTTCAGTCGTGTGACATCTTCAATGGTCTGTGCATGGCCTTCAAACCAGTGCCACAACACATTTTTTGGAAATGTTTTTAAACGTTTGAGCACAATATTATTCAGCACTTTTAAGTACCACTTTAACACCCAAATATGCGTGTTTTCGCACATTTAACCAAAGTGAAAATTTATTCACGTCGCGGTTTTCGAAACACTCCTCTAATGCCCATCGATCAAACTCGTTCAACACTCTCTCTCTCTCTCTCTCTCTCTATATATATATATATATATATATATATATATATATATATATATAATATGTATTATAATATTTAATATGTATTATAATATATAATATGTATTATAATCACCTATTTTATATTAAATAGTGCATCCAAATTTCTTAGTGTTATTATTAATACTAATAATTTGAACGGAATTATCCGTTTTGACTCTCCATGAATCCGCTTCAAATAGTTTTAGCAACGACACGCATGTGTTTTCGTAATCGCGATTCGGTCATAACTCAAAAAGGACTAGCCTCAGAATTTTGGACATTCTTACTTAGGATCTTGTGACATTTAGTTTTGCACCTCACATTTAAATAAAATTGCCTAAGAAAGAGGAGGAAGAAAATGAAAATTTCAAATTTCTCCATTATTATTATTTATGCTAAATCAAATAAATTTTAGGACCCTTTAAGTTAAGGAGCTCCGCTACTCTGGTGATTAACTCTTTGGAATAGGTTAAATGTGAAATGGTTTTAAAAATAAATTATACTATTTCTACATAATAGAATATCTACATTATATGGAAATTTATCCATACCTTAGAAGAATTGCGTAGATAACTTATTGTCAATCATTGAAATATCAATAAATTATTTTCTATAGAAATTTTTAAGGAATAGGAGAGAAGATAATATGTATAAACTTGAAATTACACAATTCTACAAGGACAGAAACCATTTAGGAAGTCCACATCAGATGTTTCCTATTCAGTAACTACTGCAAACTGGTAAGCACTGGGTTAATGTTAGTCAACCCTCATTTTGCAAAATCAAAAATATTTTATTTAAAGTTTTTGAATTTAGGGAGTATACTTTAGTCCAATCATTCAAATCATAATTCGATACCATACGGAAATATAGCATGACTATCTTGAGATTTTGGTACTTGTAAAGACATGTTCCAAAAAAAAAAACAAAAAAAAAAAAAAAACTACCTATAACAACAATAAAACCAAATAACAGACAAATGAGGCAGAAAAAAGTTTTAATAAAAAGTTTAAATGAAACTCAATTAACAATTATATTCAGTAAATAACATAGGAACTGAAGATCCCACCATAGAAATTATAATAGAATCAACTCACTACGCAGCCCTTCGGCTTCGGCGAAGACCAAGGAATTTCTATGCACTTTTAGCAGATTTCCCTAAATGGAAATCAGCTATTGAGGTTGTACTCATGAAGAGATTTTCGAAATTTTTCTTCAAATATCCATCAATCCTACCTAGTACATGACGAAAATGTCCGTCCTACGTTATCGGCCCAAATTTAATAAAAATGCCAATATCTCGGTTAATATTCAGGATAGAGAATAAATGTATAGAACAATATTTATAGTAAATTTAATTTACAATAAGATTGGTTCTATACACTTTTTTGATCGGACGTATGGTAACGGAGATATTTCGAAAAACCCCCTCCCACTGGTCCGATTTCAGCCATTAACGAACGAACTTGATCTGTCTTTTTTGGATAAAACGTTTAAATGTCGAGTTTGGTAACGATCAAACAAAAATTGCGACCGCTAGAGCGTTAAAAGATATATATATATATATATATATATATATATATATATATATATATAATTTTGAACGGACCTCATTTTCGTCATCTCCTGGGTAGGATCGATGGACATTTGAAGAAACTTTTCGAAAACAGCGTCATGAGTACGACCTCAATAGCTGATTTCCCCTAAGGGAAATCTGCTAACAACTAAAGATAGATAGGTATGTATATACATATCAAATTAAAAACAATTCAAATTGATGTTTTTCACGCTCATTTACTATTATTCGCAAAGCTTTTAAGGATTTTGTGATTTTAATCATATGAGCAACCCCAGTAGATTCTCTAAAGAGAATCTACTAAAACAACAGTAAATAATTGGTCGATATAAGAAAGCATTGGTGAAATCAATATTATAAGAGAGCAGTATACGTGTAGGGGTATGATAAACATAGCCGAGCTTTCACTTGCAAATGGCGGCGCATAATGTTGACTGTATCCTGTATGCCAATTCCTATTTCCATGTATCCATGTAAATTCACAGTCATGTTACTCGCTGCCCCTCCTAGAATAATAATGAAATATCGCTATTGTAAGAACATATTTAGATAACTTTTATTATCTTACTTAGATTATTATCATGAGCTATTGTAGTAATGGAGAAAGATCTCTTATCATGTACAAGTCACGATTAAATAGAAAATATGTAACAGATAATTTAAATTCATTCACATTGAGCTCCTTGAATTACAGGTTGTAAAGCGATGAAAAGTATTTTATAAGAATGAGATATTATTGACTTTTATGAAATGTAATAGCTATATATTATTTTCTGATTGAAATCTCTCGTACAAATACATTTACCTACCGCCTTGTAATTACTATAATAGTTTTTTTTTCCTTTTATTTCTTTTTATCATATTCATTTACTACACTTGTCAATGTACCCTGACATTAACTAGTGTAAATGTTTTCAAGACATGAACAAGTACCAACCCAATCTACCTACAAAGAGAACTTAAAAAAAATTGTATTTAAATGTAAATTAAGTTTTAAGTGACTACTAAAACTCGGTGAACAAGAAAGCAATTTAATTTCTTGGCATACCTAAAATTCAAAATCATAAACCTCAGAGTTAGGTCAGTATCCAATCCATAGTGACATAATCGAATATACTTGGTAACTACATTCTATCAGAAGTAAAAAACGGAGATACAGCTTTTCAATAAAGCATTTTTTCAATATTGTAGATGAAGAATAATTCCTACTCTAAATAATCGATTTAGTAATTTGACCTTATTAACCGGAACTCGATTTTCACATATGACCTGGGTTAGAATCTAGCACCGACCAAGTCAAAAATTGTATCCGTCATTGTCTGTGAACGTTTTGTGTAAAAAAAATACAAGCCCCTGAAGGGGCATGGGAAAGAAATGTGAAATATGTACGTATAGCACTAATATTCAACTCAGAATATCAAATGTATTTAAAGTTATTTTTTTTTAGGCCAAATCATTATTGTACAGTGTTCCGCATGTTCAAATAATATATATATATATATATATATATAGAGAGAGAGAGAGAGAGAGAGAGAGAGAGAGAGAGAGAGAGAGATGTATGTGTTGATCGTCATAGAACTCCATATCTAAAGCTTTTTATTTAAATTTTCTTTAATTCAACTATTAACGGAGTAATTTCATTTTTTAGCTATCAATTTTAAGAAAACGCCTGCTCCTAATTTTCTCTAATATATCGCGAAATCGCTTTTCCCAAGCTAAAATGACAAAGTGTTGCTTATGTCGTACTTTTTGTAAGATAGAAACACTGACACCGAGTTGAGATGTGCTGGCTTCCAGCGATAAAAACTGCTTTTTGACTAGTCCGTTCTTATTTTTCATTATTGTATCAATCAAAAAAATATGGTAATGATAATTTAAAAAGCTCGGTAAAACACAATTTTTATAACACACGCTCACACAGAACTGGGGTACATTCATGGACACCCAAGTTTTACGTGGCACTAAGGTTTCTCGAATTGGCCAGATGGGAGAAATACAGATATTTAGTGAATATCTAATTCCTCTAAAGACGTTCAAAAAGTTTTAATTTTACTTATTGATTATTAGTTAATCCGATATACAACATAATTTATTTTCAGT